>JAULKJ010341933.1:0-18300 GCA_032355405.1 Rubia balearica | reverse complement strand
CCCTTAGTCGCATTCTGAAAAATGTCATCGCAATTGGAGAACTTTTTCAGAGATGTGTCGTGGTTTCTCTATGTGTCGGTGCTGGCGGACGACCACATTGACGAGTACCTCAAACTCCCTCCGATATTACGAAGCATTAAAAATTGCTTTTCTTACAGTTAAAACACTTATAAACTCTTCCGAACTCACTCTGCCCCTGAGTATATCTTTTGATTTAAACAGAACCGAATTATATTGAATGATATTAAAAATAAATAAATGAAAATACAATAGTAATAAGTATTAATTTAAATTAAACTGCAACTCTTACTCATCCTTTTTGCTGAAAAGGACATCATCTCCCCCATATTCTTAGAGTTGAAATGTTCAAATTGCCAAACGTAAGATGACGAAGTGGACGTGATCAATTTTTATTAAAAAAAATATAGTATATACTTGAAAAAGACCGCATTTTTATAGACAATATTTTTAAAAAATAGAGTATTAATCTTCAAAAATACCGTATTTTTAAAGGCATGTGGAAAATTGTTGTTGAATTAGACTTATAAAAAGGTAAAATGTTTCAATTGCAATATCAAAAATTTATTATGCAACGTGTAGTAGTTATAAGTTTGTGATCCGTTAAAGCAAACTATTTTTTATTTTAATTTCTTCTAGTCTGCAGTTTAAATCTCGATATTTTCATAACTTATTAAAAGATCGATTTCATGAGAAGGTCTCATATATTAACCCCTACTTAATTAATTAATTAATCATACTAGAAGCCTTCTTCATAATTAGCATTCCAATCTCTCTATTCAAACATGTATAATACGGAGTAATAATAATTTTATAAAAAAATGCAAGAAGTAAACTCTTAAACGAAGGGATTAAAATCATTCCCCTCTTTTTTTTGGCCTATATATATATATATATATATATATTCACAAGTAGCTATGTGAATAAGTGTTTCCAAAACAAGAAAACTTGCTGACTTCTACAAAAACGCAGTACACGCAGTACTAATACTGCCTTCCACCGATCTCTCTCTCTCTCTACAGAATATACTTATATACTTCCATCCTTTCACAAAACAAACAGAACCACAAAACACTACTAATCCTTATTCTCCTCGAAGCAAATTGGAAGCTTTCCTCTTTTGCATCATATATGGAGCCTCAGGCGACGAACTCGCCGTCCAGATTCAAGAGGGTTTGTGTTTTCTGCGGCAGCAGCCCCGGCAAGAACCCGAGCTACCAGCTTTCCGCTATCCAACTTGCTAATCAACTGGTACACTTTTCATTTTATCTATATTTGATTTTACAGAACGTGCATGCAGTGGCGAAACTGTGAGGGGTTGAGCTGGTATGGCCGTCCCGGCTCAGTTTCGGAACTGAGGGGGTCGAGCCGGTGTGGACGTCCCGACTAAGTTTCGACACTTGAGGGAGACTTTCCTTCCATGAAAACTCCGCTCCCATGAAAGTTTTTGCTTCAATCATAATCTTCTCATAAATTTGAAAAAAAGAACGTTTTGTTTTTTTCTGTATAATTCAAACCCTCAAATATGATTCTCGTTCCGCCACATCGTGCATGCTATGATCGTCGTGTAGGTATATTTCACTCGAAAGTATAGTCAGATACGCTGTAGCGCGCGTCGTGTAATAAGAATAGAATGATGATCATTTTCTTATTTTCCACTTGTACGGACAATGGTTTAAGATTTAAAAAAAAAATACTACATGCAGCTAATTGGATGAAGCAGTTGACGTTGAATTATTTGATTTGCGTGTTAAATAATAATGGATTAGAGATAATAATTATTTTTTCCTATATGGATGGATTTATGATCTAATTAAATATATGACAGGTGGAGAGGAAGATTGATCTTGTTTATGGAGGAGGAAGCATTGGGTTAATGGGATTAGTTTCTCAAGCTGTCTTCAATGGAGGTCGCCACGTGTTAGGGTACATCACCTAGTTATATTTACTCTATTTTTTAAACTTATACTCTATTTTTAGCATAAGAATAACTTAATAAGATCAAATATAGTTCAAACGATTGAAATCTGATGACACATTTATAAGAGTGTGGGTCATATATCAATAAGAATAAGCAGGAACGGAAGCAGAAAATATGTATGGCTGAGCTGATAAGTAAAAAAATATTATTCCAATTATTTGTATATTAGAGGGGGATGATGAATATATATTTTTAAAATTTACCTTCATATTTTTCGAAAATTTCATCCAGGCGAGGGTTGATTCCCCTCCAATCCCGCCTAGTTCCGCCCCGGAAGAATAAGGATGACTGAAATTTAATTGTTAAATTAATATTAAATTCCTTACATGTGTTCCATGTAGATATTTGAAGTATTAATTTGTTACTAAATAATATATTTATTTATTTTTCTTTCCTTTGCAGGGTAATTCCTAAAACATTGATGCCGATAGAGGTAGTTGGATTGGTTTTGTTTTGCACAGTATGAACAATTTAGTGTCTATTTTCATGTCCCACGTCTCAAAAAGCTCAGATTCTACACACGCATTCCATTTGAAATTTGCAATTTAACTATTTATTTAATTAACACATATTAATTTTAATCCAAAAATTGAATTGGTATATAAATGTACATGCTATTGTTTAATACATTGTTATAACGTATATTTTTGAAATATTAATTTTTTACAACTTTTAATCATCCTTAATGAAAGATATTAAGGATCAAACATTTTTCAAGTCAGCTGCTAAAAGTCAAAGAGTGCAATTTGAATCGGAATGGAGGGAGTATAACAAATTAACAATTATATACACTGTTTAAGTTATTTCCCATTCTGTTTGATTTTTTTATAAATAAAATAATGAATAAAAATTGTGAGTGTGTGTTTTGTGGTGGGGTGTGTGTAATTGTTTTGCCTTTTTTGATGGAGTGTAATTTTTTGAGTGTAATGAATTTGACAGATAACCGGAGAGAGTGTGGGAGACGTGCGGCCCGTGTCCGGAATGCACCAAAGGAAAGCGGAAATGGCTCGACAAGCTGATGCTTTCATTGCCCTACCTGGTATATGTCCGTTCCTTGGGTTCCGGTTCCGTTTTCTATCTGATATGAACTGAATCGAATATAACTAGCCTTAGATTAATCATACTTAATCTCGTTCTCATAAATTTTAACGTTAAATTGTAACTATTTATATTTTAGATATATTTTAAAATGGTTTTTTAAATGATGAAAACCTCATGGTAGAAATAAACATCAAATTATTGTTATATTAATTATTAAATTATCCTGAAAGTACCCCGTACTCTTAACGGTTGAATCGTCTAAAATAAAATTGTTTGCCAAGTCAATTGAAAGTTACAGTGACGGACTATAGTCAACTAAATTTCATCAAATTAAAATTAATTGAGTTAAAATTAATTGGACGAAACTAAACTAAATTTGTAAAGTTGAGCTGAGTTTAATTATTTTCAAGTTAGCTCATTAAAATGAAAATTAATAAAATTTAGCTTAGTTTATTTCTACTATTATTATTTTTTCAGTATGTTCATTTTTAATTGTGTGTAAAAGAAAAAAAATTTAAAAACCTGGCCATAATAGTACTTTCAATTTCCCTTGCTACGTCAATTTTACCATTGTTAATATATCGAAAAATTGCAGTAATAATCAACCCATATACTACAATAATATAAGGGTAAAGTGCCAATATAACCTACCTACTTGACATAATTTTCAAAATAACTTTCAGATAATTTTTAGTGCAAAAATAACCCTAATTAGTTAATGTAAGTATCAATATAACCCTCAGACCACATTTCCGCCGGACCGCCGCATGTCGCCGGATTTTGGTCGGACCGCTGCCAGACCACTTATAGGGTTATATTGGCACTTACATTAACTAATTAGGGTTATTGTTGCACTAAAAATTATCTGACGGTTATATTGACACTTATGTCAAGTAGGTAAGGTCATAAAAGCACTTTTCTCAAAATATTAAAGGTCAAACATGTTTATAAATAATCGTGATTTATTTTTTTTGTAAAATTTAAGCTGGATGGAGGTAGTAAAATTTTTTCAAAATTTCATCCATCTGCACAATGAGATGAAATATTTTCTCATATATTTTGAAATGAAAATAGTGATCCATTAATATTAACATAGTGATGGCATCAAATGTGCATGATTTAGGGACAAAGGCAGGCAAAGCTGTCGGTGGCAAAGGCAACAAATTTTAGGCAAGTGCTCCCACATTTTGGGACAAGCTCAGCCGCCCAGATTGACGACTTTTCCCACTAACCGACGGCCACGATGCGTTTCCCCACCCCAATCTGGGGCGTCCGATGGGCGGCGGGGCCCGCCCCATGTGACTCCATTTGGGGCCCATACGGGTGTTGGCGGGTGAGGGAATAGCATGGGCATGTGACTTTTTAATCCTGTTTCCTTTGGTTTAGTTTGTCATTAGAGTATTTTTACTGTGGTGCTTTTAGCCCTACATGCAAAATTTTACAAATTTCAACTGACCTGTCCATCGTTGTTGCAGAGTCCACATTATTTGTTTCCAAGCATTTGTAACTTACTATCTTGTATATTTTACATATAATTTGGTTGGATCATGTAGTATAATCTTCATATTATTAAGTGTACAATGTTCACATGAAAAAAGCTATAATAAATCTATTCAAAATACAATAATATTATTTTATTTTATTTCGCAAGCATGAATAATAGTATCTTGATACAATAGGTCATGTGACAATAGAAGATTTGGATGATCTTGATTAATTTCTAATTAATCATGATTTATCTTGTCTATATTTGGAACTAGTACAGATTCATTGTATATGGCACATGTAATAACCTATATATTACTTTGTAAATGGCAAGACAAAATATCATTGGAAAATTTATTTACAATAACGTTTAATTTCATCAAATCATTTTTTTCACCTAAATCCTACCAGCTAAGGGAACAGGATGAGTATATCGGGAGTTTTGCATTTATAAAAATTGTTATTGAACAAATTATTGTCAGCGTACGTTCAAGTACAGCCAGCAGTACTAATTGAGGAAACATGATTATCGAGTAATCATTCATATAATCAACAAGATGTATGACAATAGTTAATATTACCTGTCCGCACACTAATCGTGTATCCTAATCCTCAGACCATCCGAATCATATCAAAGGTGGATGATCTGCCAAATGTAAGCACAACAGCAACAGAGCATTAATGCACTTCTGTAAATGTTAATTAATCTGATTAACCTAAGTATTGATGAAATTAACATAGGTGGATCCTAGATTATAAAACCATTAAGTCAACGAATGTTAACTGAAGATATCTTTGTTAACATGATCGTTAGGGAATCGTTTCTTAACCCACAAACTGTGCCTTGAAATCCGAGATATAAAAACCATATCATGCAATGAAAGTCAAAGGGGTTGTATTTGTAAGTGTTAATTGGGAAGATTCAAAGCCAGTTGGTCGTGATTCGCGAACGATGCATGACCACGAGATTGAGTTTAAGGGCAAAGGTTAATTTCCATGAAGTGGCGGACTGAAGTACTCCCCGCTCCTCCAGGCACACTTATCAATAATGAAAGATCGTCTTTTAATTGGCACTTTCCCTTTTATGACTATTTTCATTCTCTCAATTTACTTTTTATCATTTCAATAGAATTTTTACCAATAGTTTTACTTTTTACAAAAACTTGTACCATCTGTTTTTGTTGCAAATAAAAGAAAACCAGAGGGATTATATCTGACTGCTATTACTGAGAAGGAATTAGCAAAGACACGCGCGATAAAATACTATAACAAAAGACCTAATTTTAAACACTACCCCATTAGTGATGTAAAAACAAATAAACTTAGTTGCATAGTTTTTCTGATGGCTCATTTTGTTTGGTTAAACTTTGTTGGCTTCTGATCTCGTCTATATGTTGGTATAGGAGAAATTCAAGTCAGGATTGTTACAAAAATTTACCTTTGGCGATCCCGTTCATAATTTATAGTCCAGATTTGTAGACTGGGCAAGTTGAAAATTTTAGATAGATAATCTTGTGTCGTGTTAGAGACTTTCGTACATTCTGTTTAGTTTACTTACATTTACAAAAGACTTTTATGGTGACCAAAATGACCGGGGTCATCTCCTACTTTCTACAAAGGACATAATTTAATGGAGATAAATCGGATCTTTCACTTTCGGAGCTGTTTCATTTTTGTTTTTGTTGCTTTAGAGGTTCTTAGGACAGTGTATTGAAAGCTTTGTGAGTTAGTGGCTGATATTAGATTGCTGTGATAGGCTTCCAATGGTTCAAGCCAAACTAATCAGAAGTCTACATAGTAATTGACCATTTATCTTACGATATACCCCTTTCCATATGTTTATACGTAAAGGTTACAAATTTGTAATTTGATTTTTAGTGCCTTTTTGATATCCTTTTCGGACAACTAATGTGAGCCTTTGGGCAACTATTGTAATCCTTCGAACAACTTGTCGTAAGCCTTCAGGCAACTTGTTGCCTTCGAGCAACTTGATGTAATCTTTCGGGAAATTTATCCGATTTTTGGCAATATATGAGCTTAATGAAAAGGGAAGGAAAACATCCAAACCCTATCTATTACGGTTTGAATTTAGAAAAAAGAGAAGGAAAATAACGTGTGTTGCCAAATTGTGGATTTGCCTATTACAGGTTGATTGGCATTTTCAATGCATTTCAACCTTACAAAGCAAGAAAAAAAAACTAGAGTTTGTCTCATGCGAGACCGTCTCATGGTGAAACTAGGCATTAGAGGGAAAATAGGGAAATGACAAACCAAATTCGGGGATATATCTACAATTAAAACGAGCTTGGGATTTTTAATGGAAGGCGCAAAAAATATCAGGGACCAAACAACAATTACTCAAAATTTGACAAAAAAATCTTTTCTAGCCCGGAGGCGTGACTCCAAACCCCTTCCCAAAATACACCTTCAACAAACCTCTTCAACCACAGATGATAGAACATCATTTTCTCAACCAAAATCTTTCACAAAAACATCAAATCCTCTAAACGATGTCCATCATCAACAATCAACCGCAGTGAATTTAAAGTACAACATCTATCAGTATCAACAAAGCATAAATTAAGTAATATTCTACTACAATTAGGTATAAATTTATCATCAATCATCTCAAATATGTGAATCAACTAAAATTTGAAAATTAAAGATTCAAAGCTCGAATCATGATTTAAAAAGGTGATTTCAAGATAAAAAAATCAATTAGTAATAATACAAATGATGCAACAACAGAGTCAAATGCAAAAAAAAATTGATTCAAATTTCAATGATTAACATATCGTACCTGTTTCACAAAGTAGGTTGTTGATCTTTTTGTAATTGATTCTGAGCTTTCAATTTTCTGATTTGACGAGCAACAAACTATGTTTGAAGGGCTGATTTGTACGGTTGATTTTTCAGACATGTTAATTTTTCTTTAACCGGAGGAACATTCTATTAATTTGCTGAAAGTTCATTTAAAATACCTAAACTTTCACATGTGAATTCACAGTATGAGCAAAAAATTTCAAAGTTTTAAATAGTGTAGTTGAGCTTCTTGCACATTATGAAAATAATTGTTGCAGCTCAAGATCTGATTTATAGCATGATGTTCATGGAAATTAGCATGATGGTAAAAATTGACTTAGCATGATCATGATTACAATTTGTAGCAAACATGATGCGATCTTACTTCCGTCTTGTTTGATCTTACAAATATATAACATGATATTTTAATCATACAACATTATGCTCAAAATTCATTGAGCATGTTCAGGGTTACATCTTGCAACATCATAATTGATATTGCAAAAAGAATAGTTGATCGGCCCATACATTACAAAAATATATATGTTTTCAAATTGCATTTGGAAAAAATACAGAATACAAAGTTGTTTCTATACTGTTGGATGTTACAAATTTATGGCATGATGTTTCAATAGAAACATAGGTTACTGAATTTCTAAATAATATCATACTCAGATTTCATTGTGTTTATTTTTTGGTTTCAGATGCAGGTTTACCAAACTTGTGGAGATAAATCAAACTGAATCCCTTCAGGATTACAAACAACTATATGGGAAGAGGTTGAAACATTATACTTCACACATGAAACTTCAATTGGACTTGTTGTACGGAAGTCAACATGGAGATCATCAACAAAATTAATTAAAATCATCAACAAAGATAAACACAATTGGTTGAGAAAGGTAAGAATCATCAACAAAGACATCTCCCAAAATCCTCAGTCCGCCAAAAATAAACACCAAGAAAAGAAGTTCAAGACACCAAATGCTTAGTTGATCTAAAATTAGTTTGTTGGGAGTTGATCATTATTTACTGTCATATTGTGATGTTACACTGTTATGCTGTGATGATTCAATTTTTCTATCTCATGTTTTACAAAATTAGTGATGAGGATGTTGAATTAAACAGGATATTCATATGCTCCACTCCATTTATACATTCCACTGTTGTTGCATTTGAAATAATTTCTTTGACGTTCCAATTCTATCCACTAATATTATTATTTTTACATGATAATTTACATGTGCAAGATGATTCATATCACTTTATGTATATTACAGATGAACAAGTAAGTTTAATATATTTTTTCATGCAAGACATAAAACAACAAAGACTGATAACTCAAAAATCAGATAAAATTCTATGAATCATCATAGGCACAACAAAAACATGTACAATTAGCATAAAAAAGTGACAACCTTTAATTTGAAGTGTTACATCAGCATATGAAAATGTATTTTGCCACAATTATCAAACCATTAATCATCATTCATTACAAAAGGGTTCAAATGCTCTAACAAATTCCTTAAAAAACTGAAAAATCCAAATCAACCTAAAACATCAATAACAAGCAAGCGCCTTAACACCAACAAACAACCGCCATAACTGAAAAATAAATATCAAACAATGCATCTCAAACAATCAAATTCTATTTTCCCTGACTTGTTTCCCTTCGCTGCTGAATTTTTCACATACTTGGCTTCGCCTGCTAGTTTTGACGAGGATGACTCTCATACTCCATCAAAGCAAAGATCAAAGTTAGACTCCGGTCCTTTTTTCAAGGGAACACATTCAGAAGCATGATTCCTCAAATCAATTTCTTTTTATTATCTCATCAATAATGTCGTTGAACTTCGGCTTGGAAAGTATTCATGAGGAATAAGAATAAAACATCACATAGAGTAGTAAAAAAATCAATATATGATATTAAAACATCTCAATAGCACACATAACATCACTGACAACTACAATGAGAAATACCACATACAGTATTTAAACATCAATATTAAAATTTGAAAACATCAACAACATACACTAAAATATCTAAATAACAAAACTAAACATCAGTTGCATACTTAAACATTAAAACACCACAAGCACCTAACACTGGCATTAATAAAATACACTAACACTATATCAAAAAAAATACACTAACACACATAACAATAGTTAGAGATTAAACATGAAAGATCAATGACAAAATCATAAACATCAACAGCAGTATCTAAAATATCACAGCTGGAAAAATAATCTTACAAATCCTATTTTGTTCTTCATTACAGCATAAATGGGCAAGTCTTCTTAGACATCTAAGAAACAACAACAACAACAATAGCACAAAAATTAGCACAAATTGTAACAAAATGCTAAGATATCACACACAATAAAAACAACAAAACTGAACATCAATTGCACACTTAAGCATGAAAACATCACAAGCATAAAACATTGAAATAAAAACATCACAAAAATACAGATAAAAATACCTAAAACTTAAACATCAAACAGATAATCAGAAACATCAACAACGGTATCGAAAATATCACAGCTGAATAATAATAAAATTTACATATCATCCTTCCTTCTTGAATGCAGTAGCAGTGAGAAAGTCTTCTTAGACATCCAAGAAACAACACAAAAATTAGCCCAAATCCGTAAGAACAATTTAGCAAATATAAAAAAACAGAGAAATCTCCAAATATTAACACAGTGAACAACATAAACCCTAAAACATACAATAAAACATGATTGAACTACATAATGAACAAAAATCACAAAATAAGCATAATAATCATCATAACTTACACAAACCCTAGAAAATCACATGAACAAAAAAATAACAAAAAATGGAAAAAATAACAAAATATGCATAAAAAATAGAGCGAAGATATTACCTTCGAAGATAAACACAAAACGAAGGTCGTACTGTATTAGATTACCGCTGAGGCTAAAAACAATTGCCAGAAAATTGAGCCAAAATTCCAAGCGCTCTCTATGAACCATTGCGCGCAAGAATGGAGGAAGAAAATTGGAGAGGATGTGCGGTTAATTGAAAGAAAATGAGCATGTGTATGGTTGATATTTTGAACTCAAAAATAATGGGGGAGAGATGTTGCAGAAACATGTAGGTTTTGTGAGGGTAAGTGAGAGAAGAAGGTGAAAAGTTTATTATTTATACATGGACTTACATGTAAATTGACCAAATTACACACTCATCCCCTGAATTTTTAAAACTTCAATTTGAAATCTCATACTAAATTCTTTACAATTTAATCCCTAGTCTCGCTTTGAAACGGTCTTACACAAAATTTTGTCAAAAATCTATTATGAAACCAGCGAGCAGCATAAGAAGTTCCACCACTTATTAATTGTTCAAAAAGTATGATTGAGGTTTATTATACTACCGCTAATCCGCTAACAATTACATACTTTTCGAAAAATTTTCAAAACGAAAAATTTTCAAAACACATTTGATCATAATGTCGTAACGGTATATGAATAATAATATCATCATATGAGATATTTTCAATTCTCTTTAACGATTAGTTTCTGAAATATAAAATTTTATTGTTTGTTATAAAATACAATTATTATTAATGGTGGCCAAATATACCTTGAAAAAACTCACGGTCATTGTCAATGAACCGGATAACGTATTTGTTACTTGAGTTTCAAGAGGGACCCTCTAGATGGGAACATAATAGTACTATTAGTTTGAATGATAATTATATCTTAATTCAATAAAATAACGAATTCCATATTTATCACCAAATTATTTTAAAATCTCACTTTTATCATTAATAATTTTTAAACCACTTTTAATCGATTCAATTACTTTTTTTGTTTTTTTCATTTAGGTCTTCTTGGTTGTTAGTCCTTCGATGCATGTCGAACCACGATCTGATGGCCGAAGCTTGTTTCAACTCACCGAATATATAAAACAAACTCCTACGAAGTGACCTAGTAGAAGGGTCTCCGATGTCAAAATTAGACCAAAAGTAAGTATTGAGAATTGAATAAAAAGTGGTATATTTATGACGTACCAAGTACCAGTAGGTCAAAACTAAATAGTCAAGCAACCGCTTCGCCGGACCTAATCGACTCGTTAAATACACAAAGGGCAACCACACCGCTTCGCCCTTGAGTAACCAGTCTCGAGAATATTAGAAAGAAGTACTAGCCATAATACCCTATGCTAGACCACAATCCAAGAGAGGGGAATGCAATACGTGGGCCACGATCACATGTTCAAGGTTCTATAAATAAACAAAGATAACACAAGACAAAGTAGGTGCCTTTTACTCCTAGAAATACATAAGTAAGAATAACACCGAATTGAACATCAGAGCTTTCTCCTCGGGGACCACCCTGGGAACTTTTGTTGATACTCGAAGAGGCAAGACTTGTTAAAGCTAATTTCGAGGACTATCGAATCTCCCTCATTAGTGGCATTGACTATAGGGGATATATTTGTTTTCTAGGTTTTAAGAGTACCTGGGAAAGGATAAAAATTATGCTAGAATCATTGCACATATAGTAGTAATGCATGGGAAACAGATGATGTTCACACCCATGGGAGGGAGCTAGCAGAAAACTATTTTATCAGACCAGGAAAGCTTATGGCAATGGAATGTTTGCACGATTATAAATTTATTACGCTAAAAATGACCCATAACAAAGATACTCAATGATGATACGTCAAATGCATGTATTTATTAAGGTATTTAACATCTCTTTTGTTATATATGTCATTGTGGGTAGATTTCTAAGTTTAGATAGGTTTACATTGTAAGGGGTTTAGATGACCATTTTTGGTTTTCATATCTTAATCCTTCATTTTCTCACCTATTTTGAGTCTAATGAATTTTTTCCTTACGAGAATCTAGGTCTTGTTTTGTAAGCTTAATTGTAGATTGCTCGTAAGCACTTCAGAGTAGAATAATGAAGTCCAATTGCAAAATTGGTAGAGGACCGAAGGTCATGAGTCTAAACGTGGCAAAGTTAGAAGGATTAAAGAAAGTAGCCATGTTTGGAAGAGTCGAAGAAATGGCACGGGTCGTGTAAAATGGCCCTGCCCATGCTAGAGTATCTGCCATAAGATATGGGGCGCATGACGAGTTATGCAAACCCTTACAGCTAGAGCTCAAAGATCAGGAGGAATTCAACAACTAGACTACGGGACGTGAAAATATGCACGTCCCGTGCACTAAGAACACTAAAGTTGAAGACCCAGACGATGGGGCATGCAAACCATCACGGCCCATCCACTCAATTCATGATTTTCAGGCATCTATACAACATCCCGTGTAATCCTGCACGAGACATACTAGATGTATTGTGCAAACTAGCACGGCTTATGCCAGTGTGGCACTAGGATTTCCTACTTAGGCTTTTTGAGACTCATTTACCCTACACTATATATAGGGCTTTTAGTCTCCTTGGGTTATAAAGTTAGATTTATTTTGGTTGGAAGATGAGGCTAGGAACTTTTTTTAGGGTTTTCTATTTTTTCTCTTCATTTATTCCTAGATCTATGGAATTTATTCCTATGTTTGTCATGGATTTACTGATAGTAGAGTAGTTTTATTTCTTGGATATTATTTGTATTCATGAATTGACTTAGATTTGTGAGATTGTTAGATATCCCTAATTTTCTATGTTATGATTATTGTGTATGATTTTTGTATTATGTTCTTGTATGATTTATTCCATGGCATGTTTTATTATGAAAGCATGATTTCATTCATTGAATCATATCGTGCTAGGCTTGAATGATGATTTGGGAGTGTGTGTTTATCTCTATTGTTTTCTTCTGAGTACCGGAGAGATATGGGCATTATATCTATCTTGTGAGTGCCAAGAGGAATGTTAGACTTTAATCTAATTGGTTAGTTGTGTGAGGAAAGGCATGTTAGGAGGAGTGAACCATGGGTTGCTATATAGAAATTCCTAACGAGAGGAAACCCTTGCTTACCCCGATAACTAAGCATTCATAGTTTTTAGCGACTAGGCTCGTGCTGACCCTAGAGTCATCACAAGGCACCCGATTAATTTTTATTTCTAGGCTTAGGGTTGGTGTATGTAGTGGAGAGTCTGGTGATGTAATAGATTTATTCTTGCATCTAACTGTGCGGCCCATACAAGGTTTAGTTCTTTTAAGCTGGGGCTTGTTAGCACCGGAGTGAGATTACGGGGATGAAATGCAGAATTAGAGGATTGGGGAGCATCCCTAGTTATGAAGGAGGTGAGATAGTTTAACAGGAGCTGAACCATTGTGTGAAAGATAGTGGGAGTTCCCGACCATCTCCATACTGTGTGACATAACATGAAGTTAGGTTTTTAGGTTTTTATGTGAATAGAATTTAGGATCAAATTCACATGTCGGTCATGTTACACAAATAACCCCCAAGACTAGTTAATCAAGTTTGCATTGTTTTTACTTGCATGCTCATAGTTGTTAGTTATAAAAACCCACCCCCTTTGTTTGTTAGTACTATTTTATTAACGTGACACCCGATTGTGGGTTGTGCTTGGCAAACTGTCAGACAATGGTATCTCTATAGACGACACCTAGACTTATCACTAGTTACGCCATCGTAGTTATAAGTGAGTACATGAGCAACATATAAAATTCATCTTTGATTCTAACCCCCACATGACAATTAGAACGAGCTCATAGGTGCGGGTCAAATTTGGCACCGTTGGCGGGGATACTAGATTTTTCTATTTGTTAGCTAGCATAACCAGTTGGTAGAGTAGCTTGTATTTTATTTTGTTTTGTTTAGATGTAGTTTGATTTTGTGTAGAGCTTCTTTTATTAGACTTTCTTTGATCATCCCATATCTTATGTGCTAGTGATGTTTAAACACTAGTATTGTGTCATTCTTTGTTTATGGTACAAAATCGTACCACAAACTCAGGGACATTACGCTGCTTACCGAATAACTTAGGTAGATGGAGAAGGAGGAGATGAAGGGTGAACGAAGCAGTTACTCGTGAGCCAATTGTTGAAGAGGTTGACATAGAGAATCCAATGGAGGAAGACAATGAGACGCTTCGGGAGTTCATTGTTCCTAATTTGGAGAATCAACCCTATGCATAATATTTCCACCACTCCTACCAAACATCACTTGTGAGCTTAAGAATGGCATGATTCAATGCCTACCGATGTTCTGCAGTATGGCCTGTGAAGATCTGAACAAGCACTTGTCATAATTCCACCTTGTATGCATCAATATGAAGCCGCCAGGCTTCTCCAAAGAGGACTAAAACTTGAGATCCTTCTTGTTCTCACTTAGAGATATGGGAAAGGATTGGTTGTACTATTTGCAGTCGGGGTTCATCACATCGTGAATGGACATGAAGCGGAGATTCCTCAAGAAGTTCCTCCCCACCTCCAAATCCGTCGGACTTAAGAAGCAGTTATACAACACATCCCAATTTCCCAACGAGGATCAGGACGAGTATTGGGAGCTTTCAACAGGTTTCTCACTAGTTGTCCTGATCATCCTTTCAAGGACGGGGATTTGGTCGATTATTTCTTCGAAAGAGTTTGTGAGAATGACATAAGAATGGTCAAAACCGCATGCAAAGGGTCAATCTCCAACAAGAGTCCCGAGGATGCGGTGGCACTCTTCGAGAAGATGGCTAGTAGGACACAGAAATTTAGAACCCAGTCAAGGATGAAAGTAATGGATGAGCCAACTCATTTCCCAAAATTGGAGGACCAATTCTAAGCTCTTGCTTCCATGGTGAAGGAATTTATGAAGGGGATAGTTCATCAAGCCAAGGTGTGTGGAATCTGTAGCCTAGACTACCCGAAAAACATGTGTCCTCAAGTGGCGGATTAATTGGAAAAGTTACGACATTTGAGTATCACAAGATTCTTTTCTTGAATTTAGTTTGATTCAAAAGGCGGCAACAACAAGGGTTCTGAGGGAACCAAGGAGGAGACAACCAGAATCAAGAACCCTATGCCAATTCCATCAACCCCGGCTACCATAACTAACCTAAGTTCCATTGCTATGAGGATAAACAAGTGCAAGGAAATGCTTATAAGGGGTGGAAAACAAGGTTACAAATGAGAAGTTGCTCTGCCAAAACCCTGCTTGAGGGGTGAGAGGACTTCAAATAACCACAGAGGCATTTATAAGTTGGAGCGTGAAGAATTAATGGCTTCCATTGCTCAAGTCACCAAGATCAATAAGATCTTTGTGGAACCAACTAGGCAGGACATTGAAAAGTTGGGTATGAGGGGTTTTCAAGCATCAAGAACTTTGAGATTCAAGTTGCGAAACTGGCCACCTTGGTTTGCCTGCTAGAAGCAAGAGACTCTGGAAATTTTACTTCCTAACCTGAGATAAACCCGAGAAGTGTGAGTAAAATTCAGTTGCGAAGTGGGAAAGAGGCAAAAGAAGCTGAGAAGGAAAAAGTGCAAGAGGATGATCGTGTAGTAGAGAAAACCAAGTCCACCTTTGAAGAAATGGAGATATTCATTGAGGAGGAGTCCGAGCTAGAACTCTCTACCACCAAGGTGAAAGAAGTTACCCCTCCACTTCCATTTCAAGAGGCTTTGAGGAGCAAAGCAAAAGTGGCATCCAATGATGAACAAATTTGTGAATTCTTCAAGAGGTTCAAGGTAAGTATCCTGCTTTTAGATATGATTGATCAAATACCACTCTATGCTAAGTTTATGAAGAATGCATGCATAAAGAAGAGGCCTAAGTCGTTTTAAAAGGTAGGTAAATTGAAAATAGGGTGGTTAGCAAGAATAGCTCACAAAAGTACCCAAAAAGTGTGACGATCCTTCCCATGTTTTCAATTCTCATTCACTTTGGTGGTAAAGACGTAAGTAATGTCATGATAGACCTTAGAGAATCAATTAATTTAATTCCATATATCCTTTATAACTCTCTTGATCTAAAGAAACTTAGGGATACAAGGGTCATAGGTCAATTGGCCGACCATTCCCAGGCTAGTCCAAGGGGATTAGTTAAGGGTGTTATGGTTAGAGTTAGAAAGTTAGTGTTTCCAACGGAATTCTATATCCTTGAAATGTCACACGATGGAGGTGCACCCCTCAATCTTGTTGGGGAGACCGTTTTTAAAAAACGTCGAGGACCAAGATAGATGTCCACCTAGGAACATTGACCCTAAAAGATGACATAGAAAAGGTCAGTTTTGAAATTATAAATCTAGTCAAGTATCTTCTCCTTCCTCTTTTACATGTAATGACATAGTTTCTTGTGAGGATATTGATCATGTTGATGTATCTTGCTTGAGTGATGAGATTATGAACTCTTGTATAATTTATGAGGGGTTGCACGTTGAGAGCCCAAAGAAGGATGAAATTTTTTAGAGCTTTAGTGACTTTCATATTTTAGTGTTGTCATGCCTATGATGAATTTTTCTTCAATATCTTTGAACATTAACCTGGAGTGGTTTATTGAGCATGACAAGGACGTAAAACCTCCTAGACCTCCTCTTAAACCCAAAGAGAAGCTAAGGCATCAACACTGGTGAACACTGCATATGAACCCCCCAATGAAGAATGAGCTTAAAGGTAAGGATGACTATTTGGGGAGGCTTCGCAACAAAGATGTCATTGTGGGTGGCGATTCCGTAGACCCAACAGCAAGATTGGATTAATTGAAGTTTCAAAGTAGGAATAATTCATGAGTACGACTATAAATGTACGTTGAATTTCTTTGCTTTGAATTTGTTTAGTTGTGTGTTAGTTGTTTGTGTTTTTTGTTTGTTAGGAGAAGCTTTGTTGAAAATTGTGGTTGGGAATTAATTTGAATCAAGTCTTGTGGTTTTGGTTAGAAGAAAGACTAATTTGTTTTTTTTTTGGGTTTCTAATATAGCATATTATACCATCTTTTGATCCCCGAGACCAAAACCTAGTCCTTTCAGTACCCCAAAAATTCAAAATGAAATTTTTGGTACCTAAAAACATATTCAGGTGGTTTTCAAGTGGACAATATTATTTTTTGGTTCCTAACATTGCATCTTAACCAGTTTTTGGTCCTCAAAAACCACCCAAAATATAATTTTGGGACAAAAATTCATTTTGAATTTTTGGGGTACTGAAAGGACGTGGTTTTGGTCTCGGGGATCAAAAGATGGTATAAGATACTATATTAGGGACAAAAAAATAATTTAGTCTAGAAGAAATTAGGAAGTTGTGCTAAAAAAGCACCCAAAAGCCCAGAAGTATTTTAGGGGAATGGGTCGAATCAAGTTACATGGCCCGTGTAAGAAGAAATGGTCACGAGGTCTTCAAGTTACATGACCCGTGCCAGATGAGCAGAACTGCAGCTTTTTGGCTAAAATCAAATTTTGCCAAATTGAGCAGTTGTGCCACGTCTGATCTGCAGTTTTCTTCTTCCCTGAATGGGTGCACTACACAAGCCCATAACATCTTCTCTGAACATAAACTGAAGAAACTTTAACTCTCAAAATTCCTTTTTCTTCATACACCATTACTACCTTCACATGTTTTTCTCTATTCCAAACAGCCCATTTGGAGAACATCATTAATCATGTGAATCAAATTTGACCATATCTGCTCCCATCAATATAGAGCACTTATCACACTTCTATAAATCCAAAACATTCATCCCCAATACACAATAGGCAAAATTCAAATTTGGACATTTCTCTTAAGAGAGCATTATTTTGTTTTTCTTGCATGTCATCTCCTAAATTGAAAAATCGGTTATGCTTTAAACCTTATGTTTACTTGATTTCATTGGAAGGATTTTGGAATGTGGAGGGGGAGGCACTGGGGGATTGAATCGAAGCTGGGGTTAGGGCGGAGCTGGGGGTTTAAAGTTGTCGAGATTGGGAATCAGCGGTGGAGGAGAAGATGTTGAGATGTCTTTGTGAGGTCGTCGTCGTACCTCTCAAACATATTATTTAATCCCTGTTTGCTTACAAAATACAATTAAGTAGATAGTGGCAAGTCGGAG
>JAULKJ010341339.1:0-18333 GCA_032355405.1 Rubia balearica | reverse complement strand
GGGGTCATTTGCTTGAGTGCTTCAAATATTTCAAGTTGTATGTATGATTAGAAAATATTTGAATTCATATGGTCCGTAATTCAGGGTAAATACTGGATGTTGATGCCTCTATAATGGCATCATTTGGATTATGGGAATTAAAAAAGCTTGGGAAAATTGTGTAATATTATATCTTCCATTGCTCCTTTTTCTGTACACCATCTTCCTATCAGATCCTTCAATCCATGTATAGAATTTCTCCTTTTTCTTTTGTTAGCATAAGAGTGAAAATATTGTGTTTCTACCACCCTGTTGCAACCAATGTTGTTTAGCTCTCTGCTTCCTTTTTTTATCCTCAATGTCAAGAGATATTCGATCTCTCTCTTTAAATTCAAGATTTGTACTTGAATCGCATCTGTTATCTTACCCCTTTGCAGTCTCTCGATTTCCTTTGATAAGGCCTTTGATACCTTTTCATGATTTTTAAATTCCATTTTTGCCCATATTTGAAGCTCACTTGCACAATTCTTAATTTTATCAGTGAAATCCAATAGTTGCTAAGTCCAAATTCTTTGAATTGTTTTTTCACAATCTGGTGATTGCATACAGTAGTTTTCAAAACAAAAAGGTCTTCGTTGTCTTGAATGCGCTGTCCTCGAACTATCTTGTATAACTTGTAGCAGGATCGGTGCATGGTCTGATCTATGGATAAAAAGATGCGCCACTTATTTAACCAATCTGATGAAGCTATTGCTTTATCAAGTCTCGCTCTGACTGTATATGGGCCCTTCCAATTTCTGCACCATGTGAATTTTTTTCCAATATACCCTAAGTCGCTAAGATTATATTCATTTAGTGCATTTCGAAAGACTTCAATTTGCCAACTTTGTCTTCTATCAACACTATCAAGTTCATGTTGGTGTAAAATTTCATTGAAGTCTCCAATGCAAAGCCATGGATGTTGCGAATGTTGTTTAAGATTTGGAAATTGTTCCCAGAATCGTTTTCGCTAGCTTGTGTCTAGTTCACCATAATTCACCTGTGCAACGCCACAAAGAAAAAGTCACTGAACGTTTTATTGTAAAGTCAATAAAGTTAAAAGAGTAAGATAAAACAAAAATCTCCACTTATGTATTCCTGGTGTAAGCAGGACCTTCCGAATTTCCATTTGAATCTACAAAAATTCCATGGAAATTCATTTGATCTTTTAATTTTTTCAATACAAACGACAAGCATTTAGTCTCTGAAAGAAAAATAAAATGCGGTCTAAACTTATAAATAAAACTTTTAAAATGCCTCACTGCTCGAGGATTGGACAATCCCCTGGAGTTCCAACTTATGCAATTCATTGATCTCAGCGGAACTGGACTTTTCCAGTCTCTGCCGCTGGTCCATTTGTGGAAGAGTCCACGTTGACGGTCAATTCCGAAGAAAATAAGGAATTTGTCTGCTGCTGGTCAATCTTTACCTTTTTTGCTTCACTAAGAATTAAATCTCGAAGTAGAAGCCGGCCTGCCTTTCTTTTTTCAGTAAAATCACGATCTATGATATGAAATTCAGCTGAGGATTTATTTTGGGTCTATAAGACTTCAGGGCCTTCATTATTTTTTTAGCCCAATTTAAAATGTTTTTGCTCCCTTTTTGCTAACCCTGAATCTTGCTTCTTCTCGACCATACCTATTCCTTTAGCCCTAAAATTACTGTCAGTTTTTGGAGTATTATCTTCCAACCGACCTGCCTCTGTTACATTAGCCTCATAATTTTTAACCTTGACATCAATCTCCTTCTCCAACATGATTTTAAGTCGCATTGTTTTCTTCTTCTTCACCGAGTTGTTGTCTACTTCTGCGAACGGGCTCCTGCTGAATCCCGGTAGTGGCGCACGATGAGGTAAGCCGTGGGGATAAAACGGCAGTTCCGACTCCATTGAACTGGAAAAGGACAAGAACAAAGCTGGTGATTCCCGAATGAGCGGGATGAGGTGGTTCAACAGAGAGTTAATGATATGTTCATCCCTGTCTGTGAAATTTAGTAGTTTTGTCAGAGTCGGAGTTTTGGCCAAAAGAGACTACCATTCTTTACGGGCTGTGCTGCTCGACATTGTTGCCGGAGAGAACATGTTTGATAAATTCAACTCCATGCCAGACGTTAAACCCGGGAAATTAATTTCTTACAAATTGAAACTTGTTGGAGAGAATATTGGCCCATTAAATTGTCGAGCGTGATTGTAGGATTTTTATTTTGGCCTCGAAGGCGCTGATCCAGGATTTTTTACTGCCCTACAAATTGGACTGTAAATTTGCATCTGTTGAGGCTGGATTGACGGGGATATTAATGATAATATGACCGTTACTGGAACCATATTTTGCTTGCCTTTGTCAACGGCACCACCACCTGCATGGAGTAATCTCGTTAACTTATTGGTTGCGAATTTCAGTTTTTGGCAATGGATTATTTCCCCTGTCTCAGTTTCAGTTTGATTAACTGTCTACTGAGAATTATTTTTCTCTAGTTCCAATCTCGCAGCTTCTGCTTCTTCTTTTTTCTTGTAGGCGGTGTTGGTGCATTACTCCTGGGCCTGGGTGCGGAATTGGTGTATCATTGTCAAATCTAAGCAGTTATGGAACCCACTCTATTGGCAAAAGAGTATCCCTGCAATGAGTGTTTTTCGAGGGACATTCTATTTTTGTATGGTTCATGATACTACACAATTCACATAAATGGAGTAAGCGTTCATATTGTAAATAAAACTTAATAGTTTTACTACTTTGTTCATCAACAAAATCATGAATCTGAGGGATCGATTCATCCACAGGAAGAAGCACTCTAATATTTAAATCTGCTCCTATACAGGTACCCATTTTGTTTCATTCTGCTTTGAAAAATCCTCCCATATCATTCCCTGTGATAGTATCTGTTTCGATGTTGGTGAGAGCTGGTGGGACTGAGTGAACATGAATCCAAAAAGGGCAATGAATGAAGCCGATTTCGTGCATCTGCTCCATTCTGTCAGTTTCCTTGAGAACAACTAAGCAATTCTCGAAGGACCATGCAGAGTAGTCCACCACTTTTTCCTGTCTTCCTAAAAATAAAATTGAAAGATTGCAAGATTCCTCCCCATGTTGAAGCCGTCAACTCCACCTCTACATTTCCACACCCTGCTCATAGTGGTAATCATCGACTCAACCCTCTTATTTTTTAGGGTCAAGATCTTTGCCTCCAGGAAGATATTGTACTTAGTGATGAGGCTTCTTTGCTTATTACTGCTCAGCTGTTTGTCGCTTTCTGTTATTCGTAAGCTCTCATACATCCTTTCTAGTTTCTCCCATGGTCATTGATGCTAAAATGTCAAGGTGAAAAAGGATTGTAAATGGTAAGTTCTTGTTTTTGAATATGAAGTGGCTAAGTACTGGTGTTTGGTGTAGATGACTATACAGAGAGACTTCTATATATTGATGAACATGATGAAGATTTCCATTCTCCATAATTCCGTGATTTGTTCCAATCAATGATTTTTCAAATCAAAGATTTATTTATGTAATTAGAGTATTTATGTAATTGGTATTCAAAGCTTCAAAATTTCAAAATTTTGAAAATTGAAACCAGAATGATAATGAATCAGAGCTTCCAAAATTACTTTTGAAGCTTAATAGTAAGAAGATTTATGATCTTCAAAGTTGGAGCATGTGTAATAAGGGTTTCTTTGTGGTCTCTTTTTAAAAAGAGACCACACAGAAATCACAAAGAGACCACAAATTCCCACAATGAGAGTCTTTTTTTTGTCTCTAACAAAACAAACCAGGCCGTGATCTCCAAGTGAAGCAACCACTTCCCATCTGCTCTTCCCATGTGCGGTGAGCTCCCTTGTCAGCTCCCATTTTTTTCCACTTTTCTTCTTATTTCTTCAATTTTTTGTTTTCCCATTTCTTCACATTTTTACAAACCCGCCCAACTCCCACTTGTGTACTCACTTTTTTAATTTTATTTTCACCTTTAAATATATATATATATATTAATATTTAATAAATAGCTTTTAAAACAAAATATTGATTTCTATTGTTTTATATTAAAAATAAATTTATATTTTTTAAAATTATATTAAAAGATACTTTTATATCCAAATTGAAGTTAAAATTAATGAGTAGGATTAAGAAAATCAAGTGGTGTCCATGGAGTAGTCTCTTAGTGCTTTTCATCATTGTGGGAGTAAAAGCATGTACAATGGGGGGCTCAATTAAAAATTGGTACAAAATCGGGACCGAAAATTGTTTTTTTTAATTATGGTTCATAAAATAAATTTTAAAAATTCAAATTAATTTCAAAAATTAAATTTGAAAAAAAATCAATTAAAATATTATAGGTATATTATTAAATTTTACATTTCAGTTTAAATTTTACATTTCAGTTTATTTTATAGGTAAATTTATTTGAATTAAATATTAAAGGTAAAAATAATGAGTATGATAGTGAGAATCAAGTGGGGTCCATGAAGTGGGTTCAAAATGGTCTCAACCACTGTGGAGAAAAAATGGAGTGATTTAGTTGTGCACTCAATTGCTTAGGTGAAAGAGAGAGACTGTATTTAATGAATTGAAACCATAAGAGTGGGCTCGGAGCGATCTCTGCATTGTACATGGTCTAAAAATGGAGTAGTTTCTTTGTGATTGCTTTTAGTGAGGTGGAAGAGAGAGAATTAATATTTAATACTCCATCCGTTCCAGAGAAAATGACACATTTACTTTTTCACGGTCTTTAATGACCATATTTGACCAACAATGTCTCTAGCTACGCACAACAATTTTGCATAAAAATTTGATATTTAGAAAATACTACTCCGTCCCACAATGATGTTCCGAAATGAAAATGGCACAAAGATTAAGAAAGTAGGGGACAACGGCTGAAAGTTGGGGACAAATGCTGAAAAGTGGGGGGACAAAGGCTAAAAAATGGGGGACAAAGGTTGAAAAGTGGTATTTTAGTTATGATTGTTAGACTAAAAATGGAAATAATAGATATAGGAAGATCATTGTGGGACGTCCCAAAATGGAAATTAGGAAGATCATTGTGGGACGGGGAGTAAATGTTAAGATGAATCTAACAATATCTCACATGGTATTTTTATTTTTTATATATTAACATATAAATAGGGTCAAAGTTTGTAAAATTTGACTTGAAAAAAATAAATGTGTCATTTTCTCTGAGACGAAGGAAGTAGGAAAAAACCACAAGAGTGATTTCTTCCATTGTACATGCTCTAAGATCCTAGAGGGAGAATATGAGCAGAGAAGGTAGAGAGAAAGTTCATACTATTAAAGGTTGCACTACCTAGTTAAAATGTGGGTTCCCTGACAGACGGTTTGTCCATAAGTCAAAAAGTGGGTTACCTTATAAACTGCATTTGTTAAATTACAAACTAAATTTTGAATTTTTTTTATATTATATATTTTAATATTTTCACATTCAAATATATATTATTACTTGTTTTAATTTTTAAAATACAATATTTAAATATTATAATATTTAAGGTGAAAGCCACTATAAACCGTTAATAAACTTATGAAAATGCATTCTTTCCTAATATAAATTTATTAGGTAGTGCAATTTTGATTTTTCAACCGTATCTTCCTTGAACCAATATTACGGTACTTTTTCTCAAAGGAAATATTATGGTACTCATTAATCTTATATTCTTTTTTTTTTATAAAAAAAATGTGTGCATTGCGTATATCATAAAGAATTCATCTCTCGATAAATGATTTTTCCTATAACACATAAAAACGGTATAAATTGTAAATTTTAAAAAATTAAAATAAAATTTTTGACTTACATTAATCGGATCATAACCTTATAACTACTGTACATTGCATAATAAAATTTTAATATTATAACAATAATATTTTATATTTTATTATTCTTATTAAATCCTTTCTTTAATGGAAAAATGATCTCTCAATATTTTGCCTATAATAATATATATTATGGTAACATAATAAACGCCTTGGATAAAGCCGAGTGACTTGTATAAATGGGTCAGAGACACGTCCAAGTAAACGCGTTAAGAAAACGTAATCCCGGGCCCTCTTCTTCTCACCTATAAATAAAGATTAACACAAACCGTCATTTGATAATGATCGCAGCATATATTACATATAGAAGCTCTTAATTCTGCTCCATTCAATTTCTAAATCCCCACTTGAACCCAATTGGGATTACATTACAAGGTAAATTTTCAATTCCCCTGATTGTCTTTTGTTCTGTTCAAACATGCTTGTAATTATATTGGCTGATTGATTTTGTCAAGGTGGCTAGCTTAATATTGATTCTTGATTGTATGTTATGCGTGTTCAAAGATCCCTTCTTGGAGATTTGCACCGTAATTTGTTGATTGTGCATGCTTGTATGTTTGCTTATGATTACAGGTAGCCTTTTTTTTGTCAATTTATTTTCCCCTTCTTTAGTTTTTAATGATGGGTAGTTTTTGATGAAAATCGTTTGTTGAGGATGACCTTTTGATGGTGGATGATGATAAGTTCTGATTGTTTTGTATTTATGATGTGGGTGGGGCTTCAGTTAGACATTTAGGATAGCCCTTGAATTTTACTTCTTTCGATTGAATCCGGGAGCTCGAATTTTTGGTAAAGGCTGGTGCTTGATCAAGATTTTGCAGCTTCTTGTTTTGTTGATTGCTTGTGTGTGATCTAGACTCGAATCCGTCCTCTGCAAAGTGTCGCACTTTACATGAATTCTGAATCATTAGTGTTGTAATGAAACTGGAAGTTCCAAAACTGGGGTTGCTAAACTATATGCACTGAAGCTGATGTTTTGATGTTTCTTTTCATTATGTCTTATAAAGAAGCCTGTTTTAATTATTAAAATAGGCACATGTAATCATAAGCTAAAAGTGCTGAACTAAATGGCTTTAAGTTGATGTTTTGTTAGTATTGTAATGAGGAAGGAAATGCTACATCAGATGTTGTTCTACTTTTGAATTTTGGTGGTTCTTCATCGCTTCATATTCCTGTTCTTTTGTTTGCAGTCGGTTACTGAAGTGATACGTACTGTATAAATATGGGAGACGGTCACAGGAGAGATGATGATACTCAGGACAAAGGGTTGTTTTCTCATCTAGCTGGATTTGCTGGTGGACATTACCCACCTTCTCACGGAGGCTATCCATATCCACCTCCAGGCGGATATCCGCCTGCAGGCTACCCTCCTCCTGGTGGATATCCGCCATCTGGTTATCCTCCTCAAGGTGGATATCCTCCAGCTGGATACCCACCACCACATGGATATCCTCCACACGGGCATCATTCCTCCCATGGGTATCCTCCGGCTGGATATCCAGGTCATGCACCTCCGTATCATTCAGGTTGGTCACTCTTATGAGTTCAACAGCATGTGCTGTTAGTGAACATTGTTCATATTTGCTGATATCTGATTTTATGTAATTCCAAAAATGAGTTTCGTCTTGCACGCCTGTTCTAGTCCTTTATGCTTTTATGGTTATTTCTTGCTGCTGTGGAATTTTTTTGCTTGAACTTCCTCTTGTGGAAGATTTACTCTGAATGAAAATAGAAGAAAACATGAAGTATTTGTATTGCAAAGCAAAGTAATTGCAACTTGTACCTTGTATATGGCAAAGACTCATATCTATCTGATCTCCTGGTGGTGTTTTGCTTTGCGGTTTCTTGTTCGGATTCAGTAACATTTTTTGAAGTAATGGCCCTTTAGTCCTTCAGATTTGGCAAACTCCTCATAGTTCTGTTATGGATGATTTAATTCTGGATGAATATCTTACAAATTTATTGCAATTGAATCTGTCCTCTGTTATGCTATGCAGAACTTGTTCGTCTCAGTTACAACGTTACCCTCCCCCTTTTAGTTCAGTGTCAAGGCTAATGTTGCAGGATTCTTCCATTTTCCCATGCGAGATATTATTGCTTAGTTGCATCCACTTTCAATCACTTCCATTTTCATGATAATTCAACTGCTAGTTGACTATAGTACAATCTTAGAAATTGAGATGAACTTGATTATCGCACTGATCTGTTTTTTGTCTGTTCTATTGAATTTTGAGTTTGAACTCTACTTCATCTTCTAAATGATTGTTTCCTGGTGTGTCTAACAGGACATCGGCCTAATAACATGGGAGCATTGCTAGCTGGTGGTGCTGCAGCAGCTGCAGCTGCATACGGGGCTCATCATTTGTCACATGGTTCATACGGCCACTACGGTCACGGTGGTCATTATGGTCATCATGGAAAGTTCAAGCACGGCAAGTTCAAGCATGGGAAATTCGGCCGCCATGGTTTCTTTGGAAAGCACAAGCACAAGCACGGCTTCTTCGGGAAGCGCTGGAAGTGATCATTTGCTTGTCCCGTGACATTGTTTTTACTCCCTTGAACTTGTGTGCTGGATTTAACTGATATTGTCATGTATTTTCTTTCTTTGTTCCTTTTATCCATCCTGTGTGTAAATTTTGGGCAAACATTAGCATTGCCCTTTGAAGATTGCAACCTACCTGGCCTTTGAATGCCATATGTGCCAACAGTTGGTCATGAGCAGGCCTTATTACCGTCATTTTTAGCAAAAACAATGTGTTTAGCTCCGTGATTGATATTTTGACGAGGAAAAAAAGTCGCCAGGACTGTAATCGATACCAAGTGAATGGCCGCATTTAAATCGTAATTATGAACTTAGTTTCTTGCCAACATATTTCAATTGCCATAACGAACTTGAAACTTTTCTCTCCCTAAGTCTAGTGTGTGAGCTAGGAAAAATAAAAAGAGGAGAAAAGAAACAACAATTATATGAGTTTTGTCATTCCTACGGAACGATAGGATAGGATTATATGAGTTCTTGGATTCATATTTCAATCCAAGAATACAGTAGCAACCGAATTATGGTCTCTCAAGCCCTCACAATTTTCAGCTTTAACGCTTCATTTTCTCAGTATCTACCATCCAAGGTAGTAGAATTTTTTTTATATAAAAAAGAAGATTACATATAATAAACCAAATTATTTATTAACATCCTAATCTAAAATCTAATTAGAAGACACTGCAATTGAACTTATTGAAGCTCAGTGGAGTATGAAACTTCATCCATTTGAATAGTTAGGGACGCCCTCTTGAGAACACTCAAACGCTGCACCACCAACGAACCGCTGACATTGAAATCGGAACCACCATGATCTCATCATCATCGACCACCTGCAGGTTGAGAAACCACAACGAGGACCACCAACACGGTCTCATGACACTGGATAATTCCCATCAAGAAATGTTCTAATATTCATAATTCTTGACAAGGGTGTGTTTTGAACCTGGACTTCTCAGTTATAAAAAATGTGGATTACCACTAAACCAGGCACAATTCACAGGTAGATCTCTTAGATTAGATACGAGAAACTTCTGCGGCCTTCCTCCATTCTCATGTGTATTTGGAATTAAAGGGACAGTGTTACTAGTTACTGCTACATGCAACGGAGAAGGGAGAAGAAGATGGAAAACACGTGGCAAAAAAGAAAAAGGAAAGCACCTAGTTTCTTCTCAAAGTGAAAATTTTAGAAAGTGTAAAGTGCCAATCATGGGCGCACGGACCTAGGAGATCGCATGCAAAAAATGTATTCTGGACACATTTTTGGTAAATCACACAAAAATCCCTCCACATCCCTTTCTCTTTCCTTTCAGCCAAACATGAACACAAACTTCTGCTTTTTCTGGTTATAAATGGAAGAATTCCCTTTACCAAAAGGCATTAGCAAAAAATGCAGTTCAGTTTGAAAGAGTCCCTTTCCCATCTTAAAAACATTCCCTTTTCAAACCAAAAAGTCTCTTTCCTTCCCTTACCCTGGTTAACCTTTTAACACAAAATTAACAATGTTCGACGGCTTTCTTCTAGATTATGATCCTTAAGGATCACAAGACCACATGCAGATACACTACCACACGGGTCATCAGCAAGAAAACTTCATGCATGAGCATCTCAACAATGTTAACCTTTCGGTGGCGTTGCTTTTTGTTTGGTACATATCTCCAAAGGTGAAAGGTAAGCCTAAGGTAATGTGGAGACCCGTCTATAGGGACGTGGTCAATGGTGGTGTCAAGGATTGTGATTCTGGGGACCTATCAACCCGTTTTTGTTAGTTTTCCAAAATGCATAAAGTAATAAGTCGTGAGAATGACAATAAATAAACGCTTCAGTTGTTTTACGTTAGTAGGTTTTTGAAAATATTTTGTAATTTTTATACTGTGTTTTGATCTTTGGTGGTGTTTTTAGGGATTATTAGTCATTAGATTTTTTGCTAGAACAGTACTACTCTCGGTTTTCGTATTTTTTGCTGCAAGAATTTTTGCGACAAAGTTTGAAAAAGTAAGGCAAAGCATGGACCGTGCCAGCCTCGTGCCAATTCATCTGGCACGAGGCCATTTTCGCAAAGCACATGCCATTCCAGAAGACCTCGGCACAAGGCATCATCGAAGCACGAGCCGTGCCTTGGAATTACTACTCGTGCCGCCCAATGTAACCAATCAAAATCCAAGAGTCCTCTATAAGAAGTCTCGTTCCTCAAACTTGTTCTTCATCCTTTACCTTCAAACCCAGAAAAACCGAACCCTATTAACTTCCTCAATTCTTAACCAAATTAATTCAAATTTGTCCCAAAATCTTCCTTTCTTCATTGCATTTCGCCCCCTTTTTCGAATTTACTCTGGAATCTACTCTAGGAGGAATCTCGCACACTCCACGAGCATCAATCCACAATATTTCACCACCATTCTCCCTAGAGGTACTCGGTCAAACCTGTTGTTGAAGGAGTTTGAAATTTTGATTTTGCAATTTTTGGATATTTGCATATATAAGATATATTGGATGGGAGTTTGTCTGTGATAATACATTTTTTTTGTGGGAGTTTGAGTTTGGGGTAGTTGATTAGGATTTTTGAGCTGTTATTTGGGTTTGTTGGTGTTGTGTGTTGTCTTTCCTATTAGTATGCATAGAAACAGATGGTTGGTCCTAGCAAGACGTTCATGGTGCTATGCATGCTCCTCGAGGAGCACCAGAATTGATAGGAGCGTCTCGTAGGATGCCCCATCCTGGAGACAAGAGGACCCTCAAAGACATCAAACTCTAAAAACCAGTCAGATTGCTACTTAGGAGGATAGGACTTAAGGACTTCATGACGAAGTCGGTCTCCACCTATACTAGGTAAACCCTAGAGTTTTTGGCCACTGTTAGGTCAGGGGTGAACCAGTTTGATGGAAAGGTGGCCAGATTCCATCTGGGAGATGAGATGTGTATTATACGTACAAGATGATCGCTATATGCTTATGTGGAAGCATTATACTGAGGTGGATGGACATGCCCAGGATCTCTCAGATTTTAATGTTCAGACGTTCTGGCCAGCCATTACCTAATGGCCGCAGGTAAAGGCGAGCAAGAAAAATAATACAGTGCATCCAACACTGCGATATATGGCGAGACTATTGAGTATAGTGGTACAATGCCATTGGAAGGCCACCACTTGTACTGAGAGGGATTGCAAGATCCTGTGGTTGATTTGCACTGGGCGAGCCTTCCCTGACCTAGTCCATGACTTTATCACCCAGTGCTTCTACCTCTCCACGAGAATGTCAGGAAAGATAGCAGTGGGGGCATGATATCACTCTTGACTGCTCATTTTTTCCTACAGATGGACGAGGGTATATGGGCGAACCCGTATCCCTCATGCACCCTCACTCATGAAGCAATGGGAGAGACTTTTATGATACAGTTGGAGGCTGGGGTGCTCTATTGGCGTTATAAAAATGCCAACTTCATGAGACTCCCTCAATCTGAGAGGACCAAGCTGCCCAAGACATTTAGGATCCAGGACTTGATCATACAGCCAGATCAGGATGCGCAGGTGGTAGTTGTAGGACCCCAACTAGAGGAGGATGACGATCTAGGAGAGGATTATGACCATGTCTCGATGGATGAGGATAAGATTCTGGTGATGGAGCCGCACGGACAGGGGCGTGGAGGCAGCGGACGGTGTTGAGGAGTCTTCGGTGTTTCCAACCTTTCTTTTCACCTTGGTCACATGCATTGGGGACAATGCATTAACTAAGTGTGGGGAGGGGTTGGAACACCTTCATGTTGGCATCTCTTTTGTTTTACCTGCTTATCTGTTATGCTTTGATTTTGGATGTCGTCGATGAATATTTTACCTTTCCTTTGTTTTTTCCCTCACTTTATTTTTTCAAAAAAACTCTTGGTTGTTTGGTTTGTTTTTTGGTGTGAGGGCATCATTTATAGTTTGTTTGGGGATGTTTTGGAACACTTTGGTGGTGTATTTTCTTTTCTTATATTCATGTAGTATGAAGCCCACCTTTGGGGCATTTTGTGCTGCACAAAAAATTAAAATTTTGAAAAAATGAAGGAAAAAAACCCGGGTAAGTCGAAAAACCTATGCAAAAATGAGAGGCCATAGTGTGGAAAAAAGTGAGAAGTGAGTTCAATATGTGTGAAGCTAGGATGAAAACTCGAAAGGGCTCCTAGGAAAAATGAGAGAAATTGAAAATTATGTTAAGCATCTCTTGGATTGTCTTTGGCGGCTTCTTCGGCAGAGTAAGTTAGTTTCACACTTATCATGTACACCTAGCCTTTTTCTTGGTATGATCGGTTTGATAGGTTACTTTAGCTTCTTTGGGGAGGGAGGTTTTTGAGAGTCTCACATCTTTGGGGGAACTAGGGTAGCTTAGGAATAATGTTGAATGTATTGGTTAACACTCTTTGCATGCTACTTTCAGCTTATATTTTTGCTCATTTTTGTTTCCTGAGGACGAGTAAAAGTTTAAGTGCAGGGGGATTGATTTTCACCGAAAATCATGCGTTAAGAAATGCATTTGACATGTTTCTTATTAAGTTTTGGTTTGTTGATTGCTAGGTTTAGTCGGGTTACATTACAAGGGGTTTAGATAGCCATTGTTGATTTTCTTTTCCAAATCCTTAGTTTTGTAGACATATAAGAACAAATGGATGTTATGTCCTTACGAGCATATCTAGATCTTGTTTTGTGAGCTTATTTGTTAGATTGCTCTTAAGCACTTCGGCGTAGTTTGCAGAAGGCATCCGCAAGGGTGGTAGTAAATAGTAGATGGTCCTTCGCAAGAACGGTAGTAGAAAGAAGTTCACGAGTTAAAACGTAGTAGTAGATGGATTCAAACCAGGAGGAGTCGAAGATCAATAAAATAGGAACCGGCATAGCCATGTCAAACCAAATGGGTCGTGTCGGCTAACACGATGATGCCAAGTCTTTTTGATATGAGCCATAAGGATCAGCACGGCCTATGCCAGCCTGTGTGCTCGTGCGGCTAAGTATGGGCACAGGTCGTGCCGCTCTACACGGCCTGTGTCAAACCAAGTTCAAGCTTCCAATTGGCGATGCACAATGTTCTACATGATCTGTGATGTTCAACTCATCAGGTTGCACCTTCTGGCCGGTGGCCCGTGACGAACGGTGTAGCCAAGAGCTCAGAATGGCCATGACCAGTACCCAGTCGGTGGCCCGTGCCATTTTACAAGGACCGTACCAGGATGGGCAGCACGGGTCGTGTGCTATAGTACGGATCGTGCCCGACAGCTGCTAGGGTTAATCCCTCTTTTTGGGCCTTTTTTAAGGCCCATTTCTATCTAGAATAAATAGGAGCCTATGTCTACTAGGGTTTATGTTTGGATAGTTTATTTTCATTCTCCTAGTTTTTCCTATTGTAGGTTGAGAGAGAAATGAGCTAACCTTTCTCTCTTAGTTTATTTTTTCTTGTTTTACCAAGGGCATTGAATACAATGAAACACTTGGGTTCAATGCTTAGGGAGTAGTGATTGAGCTTGGGGATTAATATTTGTATTCATGACTTGGTAGTTATTTTGTGAGATTCTAATATCTCCCTAACCTTTTTTATGGTTATGAACATTATATTGACTTGTTCCTTAAATTCTTGTCAATTGTATGATTGTTACACTATGTTAGCATACACCTTAGTTTACTTTCATGTTGGCGCATATATTGATATCCCCTAGGAAGTGTAACCTATATGTAATAGGGGAAGTGATAGTCTAGGATCGTATAGGTGTATGCATGTGGGTCACCTAGTCAACATTCTGATGAACGTACACTAGTTAGCTGGACTGGAGCCCGAAAGGTTACGGATAGAGATAGCTTAGTATCAAACTAGGATTAGCATAATTCGACCTATGTCGTTGCAACCTTAGAGTTAACGATAACCTGCCTATCCCTTTGACTCTATAGGTTTAGGCAGAAACACTCATAGTGAGGCGCCAATAACTTAATCTTATAGTAAAGAATCATATATGCAAAGCATGTAGAGCCGTTAGTGCACTTCCCTAATTACGGAGGAGATCTCGGTTGAAGAATACAAGCGCACCCTTATGCGACAGATAGGGGAAAGTGTTGACTACCGACCACACTAAGTGGCATAAGCATTAGGATAGTTTTATACTTCTTGTATTTGATAGAATCTAGGATCAAAATATACTAACGATCATGTAATGCAAATATCCTCGAGTGCCAGTCTTATATAGTTTGCTCTCTCCTGTCTTTGCATGATTGTAGTTGTTACATAAAACCCCCCAAAACCCTCTTTTGTGATACTATCCATTCCTGACTTATGATTGGATTGATGACCCGATTGCGGTTGTGTTTAGTTAACTTAAAAAGTCATAGCATCTTCGTGGACGACCCCCAAAATTTCTGCTATCTACCTTTCTGATAGTTTAGTAGTAAGAACAGGAGAAACACTATAAATATCTATCTTTGGTCTTTCAAGCGCTTCGCAGGTTAATTGGTGGTAGATTGACGACCCCACGGGGCGTGAATAAAAAATTGTGGCAATTTCTCTCCACTCCCCAGTCTTCTATGAAGGGGGCTATGGAATCATCTTCTGGAAGAAATTTTGGAAAATCAGGATCCCTGCTTGGTTTAAATTTCACATTTGGAGAATTTTAAACAATGCACTTCCAACATTGAGAGCATTGCAAAAGGCGGGTGTTCAAATAAGTCCTTTTTGTTCTATTTCCCATGAAATTCAGGAGACAATACATCATCGATTTGCTAAATGTGAGGTTAGCAGAAAAGCTTGGAGATGCAGTTACCTTGGGTTTGATTTATCCTTGATATCTTCCTTCCAAAATTGGTTTGCTGAATGGATTATGCTAGCCTTTTCTAAAAAGGATATCACACTATCTTTTTGCATAATATGGGAAATATGAAAAACCAGAAACAAAATAGTGTATGATGAAGCTGAAGTAAATCCTCCATTGGAACATATACTCATATGGGAGAATGCTTTACAGATGCACACATTTTATTCTTTTGTTGAGGGATCTGATGAAATCCATTCCATGCCAGGGGTCAATCAGCAGTTACAGGCACCTCAAACTGATCATAAATTTCTTTTTCAGGATGGTATTCTTGTCCTTCCACCAATTCCTTATAGAGTTTATCTCACAAATGCTGCTTTTAAAAAATAGAAAAAAGTCACGGTTGGTGCCTGGGTTGGGCTAAATAGAGAAACCATAGACTCAATCGCAACAAAAGTTTCCTCATACTAGATAGCAATTGAAACAACTCCGTTGCTAGCAAAATTGCTGGAAATATTGCACTAATTGGAATTTAGTTTGAGCAATAGAGATTCTCTTATTCGGGTTGATTCTAACTCCAAAGTAGCAGTAAAACTCATCACGGGGATAGAGAACAGGAAACGTACTTGCCAGAATGAGGTTGACGATATTCTACATGTCTGTAGATTTTTTACCTCTATTTTTTTTTGCTAAAGTTAGTAGAGAAGAAGTTAACCTGACACATGTTCTAGCCAGGGATGTAATAACTTAGCTTAAGTAATAAAATGTGTGAGTTTGATGATAAAAAAATGCCTATATTCTAAATCATTGAGATTAGGTCTTAGATATCATATGCTCCGTACTATATTTTAATCAAAGAGTCATTCTCATTCCCATTAACAGTAAGATCGTTACATATTTTTGCCAGGTTTAGGTCGCAAAACCCCTAGCTAACAATTATAAAGAATCTGTTAAAACTTTCTAAACTCTTTTGGCTCACACACTGTGGGGTGAGCCTCCCAGAAATGGACCTATCATTAGGTTCAATTGACATATTGTCCATTTGCAGCTCAACTTGCACCTCCAATAATGTCTTCATCGGGTTGTGACAAATTTGTATTTTAAAGACACTGCAGATGGATTTCTCTAATTAGCGATGAGGAGAGCTGTTGAAGGAGTTTCGAGGGCATGTCTTTTTTTTTTGCGACAGTCCGCTACTGCATGCCTCTATTTTCATTCAGTGTTGGCCTAATTTATCCGCACGGGGTTGCCACAACTCTGTAGTTCTCATTTTGTGAACCTTATAGGAGCTTGTCGTTGGATGTATCTAATCAGCTCGGCAGGATGTAATCCAAATATCGCCGTAGTAATGAGAGCATTAACAACATTCCTAGAAATAAAACCTAAAGACAACTAAAACAAGTTAACCTAAAATCCTGCTTTTATCCAGGGTAGTCAGGCTACAGTTGAACTCTCTAATAGCCTATAAGTATGTATTGCCTAAGAAACATTTTCCTTCAAAATCGCTACAGATATGGGCTGCAAGCCGATAGGAGCTCCATTGTGTGTCAGACACTTCGTTCGACAAATATGTCTACTATATGATGACCCATTTTCCTATTTATCAATGGGCCAGACCATGTACCTGCCACAGGATGACCTATTTTGACTGTTTCCCACATTCTATCCCCACTACAGGACTAAGTTGACATCGTCCCTCTGCCGCATACACCACGAGGCTGTCGTGGCTACAGCCGGCCACTAGAAATTTTTTGGAACAAAAAAACTATAGTTGAAGTGGGAATAAAATTTAGGACTGAGCTAGAAAAAAAAGAATACGGTGGATGTGCTTTAAGCCTGAACTTCGGGAGGGTTGAGGTGGGAAGTTGTTGTGTTGCTGCCGTTACACTGCCATTGACCATCCAGTTGACCAACGAGTTAACTGTCGTTAATCGATGAGTAGACCGACAGGTTGACCGGTCATTTGACCTACTGGACCGTTGATTCACATCACCAAATATGTGCTTCAGACTTTTTTTCATTCGCCGGGTGGTTGTCAGGCTCGTCGAAAGTCGATCGGGATTGCTAGAGTCGGCTCCGCCTCTGCTAAACCAGAAGGCATCAACCCAGATCTGTCTCCCATTGCTCCGGGCGTATGGTGGCTGCGTTGTTATTTGTTGGGTCGGCTGGGTCTGGTGAAGTTTCCATTGCCCGAGGTTGGCCTTCCTTACTAATGGATCTTACCTGCACACGATGCCACCAGCTTCGCGCGAATCTCCACCACGCGCTTCTTGTCCTGGCTCAGTGGCACGCCGTGGCCACCGTGAGAGTAATGTGAGAACCATGACCACGTGTTGCATTGGCGTGAGGCGATGCAGATGAAAACAGGCTGTTACCCACACTCATATCTAGAAAATAAGAAGAACGAGAAACGAGAAAGTGAAACTAAAAGCTGGAAAGGGAAAAGAATGGGGGAGCCGCTGAGCCATCGGCGGTGGCAGTGACGGTGGTACTAGGGTTTCTGTGGAGTTGACTTAGAGAGATGGGAGAGTAAAGTAGAAAGAATCCGGTTTTGTGGAGTTAATTATATCATATATTTAAGTCTTTCACAAGATAGCAAAGATTTAAAAATCTCATGCTAACTTCATAGCTTAAATCAGCATAAGTCCAAGATTTCACTTCCAACCATGGGTTTCAACCCAAACACTTTGTCAAGTTAAGGCTTTGGCATTCAAGCTACGAGCTTTGGCCTAGAATTTTTATTAGGGTCTTATCACCATGAAGACTCGACTTAGGTATTATCGCATAGTCAACTTATCAACCGAAGGAAGTGGTGTCACAAGGGACAAAATTTAAAGAAAATATTTATTGTAAGTGGTGGTAAGGTACGGGCCAAATAGTCTAAGTCTTAGGAAAAATCAGTCCACTCAGCTAAAGGGCCTTGAGGGCATGTGCAATGGTAAAGTCCCCTTTGGGACTCTTACCAATTTTATATATTATTTTTCACAATCTCTCTCTTCCATCTACCCTTAATAGACCACTTAAGAGTCACCCCTTTTTTCCTCCACAGTGGTAAGAGACCACTCAGCTTGATTTTCTCTAGCCTACTCATTAATTTCACCATTTTGATTTTAATTTAAATTAATTTGTCCAACCAAAATAAATTGAATGTCAAATTTAATAATACATTATAATATTTAATATACAATTTCGTTTTTCCAAAATATTTAA
>JAULKJ010341141.1:0-18347 GCA_032355405.1 Rubia balearica | reverse complement strand
GAGGGCAAGATTAAGCCCATTAGTCTACCTGAGGATGTTTATATAAAGAAGTTCAATCAGAAGCACCCAGATTCTATATATCATGATGCTATCAAGTGCAGTTTTCTTCCTTCGTTTTCCTTTTCAAATACGTTTGTGTATATGAGATGTAGATAGGGGTGTGAGCGTGAGTGTTAGCATTTGGGGCATTGAAAGGGAAAATGTGGGCCGCCTTTTGTGTTTTCTTGGATGTTAATATGGTTGTGCAGCTCAAGATTATCTTTGTTTAGTGATTTAAGGGCAGTGACATATATGTCCAACGGTTTGAAAAGTGTTAGAAACGAAGTAGTACATGACTGTAAAAGGTCGAGTTGTGGAGGATGATTTTTTGTGCTTGAACTAACTTGATGCAGTGGTCAGTACCCGGTGTGTAGTTTAAGATTATCTTTGTTTAGTGAGCTTTTAGCTTCAAAAGTGGGTGGGTTGAAAAAATGAAGATAAAAATTGTTGAGATCTTAGTGCAAGTTATGAAAAGATGGATTTTGGGCTTCAATTTTAAGTCACAAAGCTAACTTGGGCATTGTGGTCCTTTTACACAAATTTTAGGACTGCATGAAGTAAAAAGAGGACTGCAAATAGCAATCTTCATTCATTATTGATAATAACTTAACATTTCCTACCTCAGGAAGCCTATACACCTGGACAGGTATGAGGCCAAAAAGTAGAGTTTGGAAGAGGCTTGATAGCTGCCTATCTAACCAACAATGGTGGAATAAGTTCTAATCATCTCACATTAAAACACTCCCGAGGGAGCAACTAGATCATACTCCGCTGATCTTTCACATAACTGAAACAACTTCCTTCTCAGGACCTAAATATTTTAGGTTTCAACATTGATGGTTTAACCATCATTCTTTTATGGACCTGGATGAAGATGCATGGAGTAATAACACTAAATAATTAGGAATGGAAAAATTGGCTTCAAACTGAAAAATCGCAAATTAGCTTTAAAAATCTAGAACAAAAATGTTTTCGGACATGTCTTTGACAAAGTAAAAGACTGTGAAGGAAAAATGATAACAATGCACTAGAGGAATATGATAATTCAGATACACAAACAACATACTCCTTCCGTCCCAGAATAAATGGCACCCTTTTTGGTCAACTTTCTCAGTCTATGTTTGACCATAAATTTCAATTAATATATAGACTCTAATATCATCATGTGAGATATTGTTAGACTCTTATGTTTACGTAGTTTCTAAATATCAAATTTTAATATATCATTACCATCCGTAATTAAAGTTATTGATAGTCAAACATGTTCTGAGAAAGTTGACCCAAAATAGGCCAAAACTGGTGGGACGGAGGGAGTATATTTTTGTAATTTTTACACTTTTAAGTCTAACTTTAAATTGAGGGTGTCAATATAACTTTGTCAAATAAAAAAATATCAAAATAACCCTAATCATATGATTAATTGAACGGTTATAACCATTTGGTCCAATTGTGCGTTGAGTGAAGGAATGGTGCAGTTATAACCATGGATGTGTCAAGCTCGACTAGTATGGTCTCCTTACCACTTGATGATAAAGTTTCCAATAGATAAGGGGATAGCTACCATTCGAGAGGATCAAATTGTGGCTAAAAGTTGTAACTTTACGACGGTTAGAGAGGCAAGGAAAATGAGAGATTTGGCTTCAGTGCATGGAGAGGTTTGCCCTCCAGATACAAAACAAATGAATATTCGGGATTTGAGACAGTGGTTGTGGAAGGTTGATGCCCGAAGCTGTTACGGAGAAATAGGGAAAATTGCTGGAAGAATATGGTGACGTTTTCTCTTAGAGAACTTCTGATCTCACAGGAGTACCTTCGAGATTGGCAGTTTGTAGACTGAATATTGATCCATTGATTAAGCCAGTCAAACAAAAGAGGAGGATATTTTCCCCTGAAAGGGAAGGAGCTATTAAGGTAGAAGTTGGGAAATTATTGAAATCGGAAGTTAAGGAGAATGTGCTTTATCCGAAATGATTGGCTAATCTGGTTTTGGTTCCAAAACATGATGGAGCTTGGTGGATGTGCATTGATTTTACTGACTTAAATAAATGTTTCCCCAAGGATAGTTATCTGTTTCCATCGTTTGATAAGTTGGTGGAAGCACCACTGGGTATCAATTCTTGGCTTTCTTTAATGCTCACAAGGGATACCATCAGATATTAATGGCGAAAGAAGATAAGAAGAAGACTTTGTTTATTACTGATGTGGGAATGTACTGTCAGCAGAAGATGTCGTTTGGGTCAAGAATGCAGGAGCGACTTATTACCGACTGGTGGGCAAATTGTTCAAGAAACAGATAGGAAAAAATATATAGAGATATATTTGATGACGTGGTTTTAAAGAGCAGGAGTCATGATGAATTCCTGACATATTTGAAAGAAACGCTTGAAGAGCTTCGAGGGGTAAATTTGAAAATGAACCTAGCTAAGTGTGTAATTGGATTCGGGGCTGGAAAATTTCTCGGATTCAAGGTATCCGAGAGGGGGCATCGATGTTAACCCTGAGAAATTTGAGGCCCGAACGAGAATGAAGAGTCCAAAGATGCTTAAGGATGTGCAAAATATTACGGGGTCCTTGGCAGCTTTGAGTCAGTTCCTCTCGAAGGGAAGTTGAGAAAAAATTGCCCTTTTTCGATGTACTCGGAGGAGCAGAGAAATTTGAGTGGATAAAAAGGTGTGAGGAACGTTCAAATATTTGAAAAAAACATCTTCGAGTACTTCCAACTCTCATGAGGCCAGAGAAAGGTGAAATTGTGTTCTTGTATATTTCTTTCTCGCCTTTGGCTATCAGTGCAATGCTAGTCAAGAAGTGGGAAAGGAAGCAGCATCTCATTTACTTTGTGAGTCTAGCTCTGCAAGAGCCTGAGCCGAGGTATATAGCCCTCAAGAGGGTGATCTTGGCACTGGTACATGCAGCACGAAGGTTAAGTTTGTACTTCCAGGGACATACGATAGTATTGCTCACAAATCATCCCATTAGAGTGATTTTTTAAAATCGGAAGTTTCGGGGAAAATGATGAAATGGGTTGTGGAGTTGGGAGAACATGATATACAGTTTCAACCCAGGACAACAATTAAAGTTTAAGCCCTTACAGACTTCATAGTGGAAACTAGGGAGCTGATCGAACTAGGTGAGGATATTCAGAAGAAGGAAATTTGGAAGTTGTATGTGGATGGTTCCTCACATTTGGGAGAAATCAAGGCAGTAGTATTGCTCACCAGTCCTAAAGGCAAGGGTTATCCATATGTGTTGCACTATGCGTTCAAGGCTACAAACAATGAGGCAGAATATAAGGATTTGATCAGTGGGTTGCGTTTGGCTAATATTTGGAGATTTATAGTGATTCTCAGATAGTGGTTCAGCAGGTTAATGGAGAATATGAGGCTAAAGAATGCAATCTACTGAGGTATCTGGAGGTAGTAAAACCTTTGTTGAGGGGCTTTCAAACGTATATCCTGACACAAGTACCAAGAAAGGAAAACCACAAAGCTGATGCTTTAAGCAAGCTTGCTTCATCAAACTTGGGAGCCCAACCTTAGGGGCAGTTACTCGTGGAGACTTTGAACAGATGTAGCTTCGAGGAGCAGTCAGCAATGGATATTGAGGAGGAAAATACTTGGATTAAACCTATTGTCAATTATCTTCGAGAGGGAGTCTTACCAGTGGATACAGTTGAGGAGAGAAAGATAAGACTGAAGGCACCAAGATACATGTTGCAGGATGGGATTTCATATCGAAGGGGAAATCTTTAGCCATTTCTTCGATGTGTCACTCATTATAAGGCCGATAATTTGATCAGAGAAGTTCACGAGGGTATATGTGGTAGTCACCAAGGGGCCTGATCTATGGCGAGGAGGCTCATTCGAGCTGGATATTATTAGCCTATGATGTTTGACAATGCTAACGGGTACACACATGCCGGTTATCAATGGAAAAATCATGCACCAATTACCCATACCCCCCAAGAGAAGATGATGATCATTCTCAGTTCATGGTCATTTGACATGTGGGGAATAAATCTAGTGGGACCTTTTCTAGAGGCCCAGGGGAAGTTTAAATATCTTATTGTGGCTATCGATTATTTCGAAAAATGGGTTGAAGTTGAGCCTTTAACTAACATGAAAGGGAGGTCAGTGATTGCATTCCATTGGAAGAACATTATATGTCGCTTTGGGATTATGAAGACTATAATAACTGATAATGGGACACAGTTTTCTCATGATCAGTTTAAAAAATGGTGCGAGGAATAAAAGATGCAACAGAAATTGATAGTTGTATATCATCCTTAGGCAAACGGTCAAGTGGAAGTAACAAACCAAACGATTGTGAATGGTATCCGAGTAAGACTCGAAGAGGCCGAAGGAAAATGGATATGTGAAATACCCATTATTTTGTGGGAATATAGTACAACTGAATATTTTCCACATGAGAAACACCTTATAGCTTGGTTTATGGCTCTGAAGCTGTGATTCTTGCAGAGATAGATATGCTAAGCCTAGGTTGATAGCGGTTTCTCGAGGGGGAGTTAATGATGAGAATCGACGTTTAGATCTCGATATGGTGGAAGAAAGATGAGAGTTGGCATACCTCAATGAGGCTAAGGTAAAGGAGAGAGTTAAACGCTATCATAATGGAAGGTTTTGAAGGTTCAACCCGGGAGATCTTGTGATGAGGAAAAATAACAGGAATCAGCGTGAGATTAAAGAGAATTTGGTTGCTAATTGGGAAAGGCCTTATAACATAATGGAAGCGTATCTGGGAGACAGCTGCCTTCTTGAAACAATGGATGGTGTTAAGGTCCATAGAAGATGAAATATTGTTAACTTGCAGAAGTATCACCAGCTTTAAAGAAGTAAAGCAATGAAATGCTTATAAACGACACTCCTTATGATAGTTCCAGTTTCGTATGCTAGCATTGTGGCTAATGATCCGAGTGAAATGCTGATAAGCGACACTCCTTGTGATAGTTCCTATTTCGTATGCTACGTGTTGCGTCTGATGATTTGAGTGAAATGCTGATAAGCAGCACTCTCTGTGATAGTTCTAGTTTCGTATGCTACGTGTTGCGGCTGATTATTCGAGTGATATGCTGATAAGTGGAACTCCTTGTGATAATTCTAGTCTCTTATGCTAAGCGCTATGATTGATGACATATGTTGATAAGCTACTCGACTTATATTAATCCTAATCTCGTACACCATGTGCCTTAGTTAATGACAAGTTACATGTTGGACTTTTCATATTAATGCATATATTTTACATGCAATGAAATACAAAATAACAAAAACAAGATATATGTTGTGCGCTACATTCTAGTTATCATTATCTCAATATAGTATCTGAGGGGGTACTCGAGAAAATGATAAATTAGAATTACAATGTTAAACTTTGTACGATAGTACATTAAAACAAAGAAAGGAAATTCGAGGCTAAAAACCTTTTCCCCCTTATTTAGGGAATTAATTTTCCTAACTTTTCCCCCAACTGTTCAAGTTCTTCCATTTCAATGCCAGCTCACGGAAAGTCTCGTTCTTGCTCTTCTTTGGGATACTTAGAAGGATCTATGAGGATCTTTGGCCAAGAACGTCTTGATTTAGGACTTGAGGGTTCATCAGCCTCCAAGTTGCTCAATTAAACATCTCAATTTCTTGAAATTTTTTCTTTTACTACCATATGATTTTTTCTCTTTTTTCATTCTCATCAGATGTTTGATTTTTTGAAGATCTACAGCCTTCGATTTGTCTTGATTTGGTGGAGGATGAAGATCTTCATCCTCTCGAAGGGGGTGTATATGAGGGAACTCTTTTAACTATTCCAGTATAGCTTCAATAGTTACCTTCTAAAACCAAGTTCCCTTTCGTATATACCTTGGGGTTAACAATCCAGTTATTGGCCGCTTTAATAAAAATTCAGGAATGTTCTCCACTAGTATTGGATTGGTTGTACCATGGTATAGTATGTGGGCTCCAAAGCTCACTTGGTAAAGTGTACGAATATCCTGTAATTTCTAATTTTGCTCCACGAGTTGAGTATTCTCACCGAGAACAGATTCAACAAGAGAAGAGTCTTCATTAACAACTTTAGCCTTCTTGGCTAGAGCCACATTCAACCTTTTGTTTTCATTTAGAGCCATCTTGTAGAGTTGTTCCATCTCTCCCACTTGAGACTTAAACTTATAAGCTTTAGTTTGACCGATATTAAGATGATCCTCAATTAGTGGAAGCCAATTTGTATTTGCAAGGCATCGAGTAAGATCCAAATTGATTTATTATATGATGAACTGTATCTTGATAATCCTTCTCGACAAGATCGATTCTTTCAACCACCCCGAGAGGTACCACCCCATTATATTTCCTTGCCTCAAGGTTCCTTAAAAACTTCTTAAATGCAGGATGCCCACCATTCTACCAGAATTTTAACTGTTCCTTTATGTGATGGCTTCTATTACGCTAAGATTCTCATTCCTCATTGCATTTTGAAAGATCGAACATTGCTCGCATTAGAGACTCACTGGTACTTCCCAACTCTATTCGAGTGTTAGAAAGTTCTTCATAAACAGTCTGAAGTTGTTTCTTCAATGCGTTACACTCCGAGACACACAAAAAAAGAGGGAGAGAAAGGAATAAATAAAAAGAGAATAAAAAGGAAAAATATTTCTTAAATAAAAAAAAGAGTACACCAGGAGGCCAGGCCTTAAGGGAAAATTATACATTTTAAGCAAGGGCGTTAGCCTCATCCTGGACCTCTTGTTGTTTAGCTTCTCGTTGCTCAGATATTTCATTGGCATTTGTTGGCGTCGAGGCCTCAGCGGTAAGGATATGAACTTTCTCGGCAATATAGAAATGCCTAGAAGATTTCAAGAAGTTAAGGAAGGAAAAACTCAGATTGCCCTTCTCGACTGCATCTTCAACTTATGGTCCAGAATTTCCACTGTGTTGCTCTTGACAAAAGATTTCAAAAATTTCCCCTTTTCGCAGAAGATTATTGTTGATGAGGGAATTGAATCCCATGCTCTTGGACCTCGAGGAGCTCTAGGAAAATATCATAAAGCTCTTGGCTCTTCATCAGCTTGTCCTTAAAAGCTTCAAGAAAGAGGGCTTCGGCTTTAGGACATGGAATTATCTTAGTAGACTACTCAAAGGTGTCCTTCTCAAGGGAAATATTTTTTCTCGGCCTCAAGGTCCGACTTTGCAACTTTGAGCGCCTCCATCAACTTTTAATTTTCAATATCTTTTTGCTGGACCTCTTGGTGAAGCTTAGCATAGCTGGAATTCAGTTCTTGCAGGAGGGAGGAGAATGAGGAGACTTGTGAGGTAAGTGAGGAAACTTGCTCCTCGATCCTCTGACCCATTAGGCTAAAGTGTTGAGTCACCTAAGAGATGATAGGGAAATTAGAAAAATAAAATAAGTAAATAGAAACCTCAACATCTTATTAAGGGACAGGACAAAGCTCAAGAATCCAGACGAACTTGGGAATCTTTAGCAAAAGTCCTTACAATTTTTTCCTCTAGGAGAGAAACGCTCGAGGTAGTTGAAAGAGCATTCGAGGAGGGAGTCTGAGGGTTCGATAAATGAGCCTGAGTGGGATAAGGAGGACCTTGGGAACTTTTGTCATTTTTTCCCTTTTTGAGGCTCCATTGAATAAAGATAACCCCCAGGTTTCCTCTTGGGTCCCTCCTCAGTTGCCTCCATGGTTGCACTCTTCGGGAAGATAGTGGAGGCACCTTCCGAGGGGTTGGTGGCATCCCCTTTCTTCGATTTTAAGGCTAAACTGAGACCCACTGGACAAAAAGAGAGAAAAAATAAATTAGAAACAATAAACAATAAAAGAAAAATACAAAGTAATGAAACCTATTGTTAAAACACCATCGGATATTTCTGAGGGCCTAGTGTTCTTAGAAGTAATCTCGAGAGGGGGTTCTGGAGTGAGTGTTTGAGATAAATTTTCCTTCTCTTCAACTCTTTTTCGTTTCTTGCCCTTTTGGAGGTTCACCTTCGAGAATTGGGCATTGTGGCTTCGGCAGTCTCTTATTCTTTAGCCTCTGATAGACATATTTGCCATAAATTTTGGGTGGCTAAACAAGACTGACAATAGTTGCATCGGGATTGGAAAAGATATTGCAGTCAATGGAAGAGGTTAAAAGACGTCTTCTGTTGCTTCCAGATGATGAGACAAGCATATTTCCCCCCTTTCGAGGTCTCGACCTTTACTTTTGGATTCCACTGGGGGACCTTATACCTCGTGTAGTCGAAAGTAAGCCCTCTCATACTATCCCTCGATCTGCCTGAGTTGGAAGGAACAGTGAAAACCTTACACTTCCTTTGCTGGTGGTAAAGGTGATAACATTATCCGATGACTTGCCACTGAAGGATACACTGTATAGAGATCGAAGTAATTTGTACTTAGGCTTGATCTTGAATTAGTTACACCTTGTCATAAACATCATGATAGTTACTATCACGTTAGAATGAACTTGGGCAGGGCTGATCTCGAACTCCTTGGGAGGCTTCGAGAATAGTGGTGGAAATGGGAAAAAGGCCCCGATTGAAAATTGTTGATGTAAATGACTGACCTTCATTCTAGAGGATTTACAGGAGATTCTTCAACCCGAAGTATTGTAAACCAACATCAAGGGGGATTCTTTGACTTCATGGAATTGAATATAAAAGCTTCGTAATTTGCTCTGCCCTTTTGGAGGCTAGGGGATCATCCAAAGACATCTTTTCCTCCTCCCCCTCAAAGGTTAACCCTTCTCCCTCCTCCTCGAGGGTTATTACTTCTTCCTCTCCTTCGAAGGTAGAAGCTTCTGGAGATATTTTTTTTAAAACAATATTCTTCCTCTTCGAGGATACTTTTGAAGGGCTTGCTTTCTTGTGCACTGGGGACGAAACTCTATCTCCCCTGTGGTAGGTGAGCACCTCACGTATGGTTTTCCCATGCCAGATGACCAACCATTGGGATATCCCTTGAGAGGCATATTGGTGATAACAATTCTGGTAGGATTGTAATCAGTACGGGCAAGAGCGTCCTCACCGATGTTGAAATTTTCATAGATACCGTCAGAGTTGCGAAGTTTAAAACCAGAATTCATTTTCTTGGTGAATCAGCCTCTTCCTCCTCTGACCTAACCTCATCGGATTACCCCCTCTCACCAGATCCCTCACCAGAGATAACCATAAAGAGAAAAGGAGGAAAATTAACCCGCCTCCCCTCGATGTCGCTAATAAAAAACCTTTTTACTGGAGGTCTGCTAACCCAAGGAGAGAACTTATGAGAGGATCAAAGATAAGAATTTATATTGTTGCTTCTGTTCTTACTACTATACTACCTATAAGGTAGATAGTGGCAAGACTGAGGTCGTCCATAGAGATGCTAGGAATCTAAAAGTTAACTACACACACAATCGGTTCGTCAGTTCAATCATGTGTCAGGAATAGCTAATGTTGCAAAACATGTTTTGGGGGGTTTTATCTAAAAAATATGAGCATGAAAAATCACAAGAGAGTAAAACTATTTTATCGCTTGCACTTGGGGTATATTTGCATAACATGACTGGTGATATAATTTGATCCTAGATTCAATCACATTCAAGACATATGAACCTATCTTAAGGCTTATGACACGTAGTGTATGTCGATGTTCAACATTACCCCTAATCTATTACATAAGGGTGCGCATGTTTCTTCCATCGACATCGCCTCCGTAATTAGGGAAGTGCAAGAACGGCACAAACCATTGTGTAGGTCTAATTCATCCTGTGCTATTACGCTCCACTATGAATGTTTCTCCCTAGGCCTACATAGGCAAAGGGATAGGCACCTTATCGATAGCTCTAAGGTTGCAAAGTATGTAAACCCTAGTTTTCTACTAACGCTATCTCTATCCATAAACTTTTGAGCCAATTTTCTAGCTAAGACTAGTGTACGATCATCGTAACGGTAACTCGATGACCCAAATGCACACACCCAAATGATCCCGGACCGCGCTACCCCTATTACATCTAGGTTTCTCTCCCCGGGGGATATCAATAGATGCACCAACATCAAAGTAGACTATGCTGTGTACCAATCTTAGTGTAAAAATCATACAGCTAACAAGAATATGAAGAACAAGTTAATATAATAATCATAAGCACATAAAGATAGGTAGATCTATTGAATCTCCCAAAAAAAATCATGAATACAAATATAAACCCCAAGTTAATTATATACTCCTAAGCATTGAACCCAAATATTTCATTGGATTCAATGTCATTGGGCAAAACAAGAAAAGAGAAGAAAAGAAATTAGAGAGAAGGATGAATTCCCTTCTCTCTTTATCTACTCTTAGGGGACTAAAATGAGCAAAAACTTAAACCCTAGTATATAGGATCTTATAAATAGTAGTAGGGAATTGGTCCTTAAAAAAGCCTAAAATGAGGTAAAAACCCTAGCAGCAGCAAAGGACACAGGTCGTGCTGCCTGGCGCACTTGTGCCAGATGGAGGTTGGCATGGGCCATGCTGCCTAGCATAGTCTTGCCGGCTGGGGCTGACACTGGCCGCGCTGCCTAGGCTAACACCGCCCGTGCTGGCCAACACAAACCGTCGGCTGGGGCCTTGTACTTTGTATTCTGAGTGCACACTGGCGTGGTCTAGCACATCCCGTCGGTTGAAAGCACTTCTTGATTAGTTGAATGGCGTGGGTCATGTGAATTCTTGTGGCCCAACGGCTGGGAGTCATTTTCTGTATCCCTGCGCATGTAAGGATGCCCTTGACATACACTACTTGGCAAAGAAATAAACCGTCTACAATGATAATAATCTCCAATCCTAAAAAGTACTATAGAGTGCCAAGATCGGTGATCTTAAATTCAATATTCATACGATCAATAAACTTACGAATGAAGTAACCTTTATTTCCTATAAGAATAATATCACTAACATAAACCAACAAATATAACAGAGAGGCAAACGAGGTGTCTGACGAACCAATTTTAAAAGAGCTAAACCATAGAAAGCAAGCACGAGAAGCTTGCTTCAATCCATAAATGACCTTGTGTAAACAAAAAACATAGTCTGGGTGCATAGAATTTTTGTAACCTGCCGGTTGCTCCATATAAACCGGAGGGTCAAGAATACCATTGGGAAAAGAATTTTTTAACATCTAACTGATGTAACATTCTACCAAAGATTAAAAAAAAGTATGAATAGTAGAAGCCTTCACAATAGGACTAAAAGTATGATCATAATCAAACTCTGGAAGTTGCAAAAAAAACTTACGCAACAAGCCTGGCTTAATGAAGATCAAGAAAACTATCAGCCTTTTATTTTAAATGAGACACCCACTTTGAGCCAACTAGGGAAAGCTGCAGTCGGAGAGCTGGACAAGGTAGGTGGAAAGATGGGAAGAGTTGGCGGCATTTGTGGCCTTGTGGTGACGCATGTGGCACTGGCGTGTATCTGCATAATCGAAGGACAAGGAAAATTTAAAGGCGGCATCGCTGAGGATCCTAATGCAGGTGTAAAATTATCATCACCAATAATCATCGGTGAACCAGCTGATGAAGAAGGCTCAAAAACTTCTGAAGGCATAGTCGAGGGCTCCTAAAAGGCAAAAACATCCAGCTAAGGTGGCACGGTGGCTGTACCCGCATGCGCTGCTGGAAAGATGAGCTTATCAAAATGAGCATGAAGAGTAATATATTTCTTTTTTTTTGTAATTGGATCAAGACAATGATAGCCCTTGTATTACAAAGTGTAATCCAAAAAAATACACGACATACTCCGAGGTGCGAGCTTATGCTCAACATAAGGACGCAGGTGTGGAAAAACTCGACAACCGAATGGATGAAAGTTGGAGTAATCAAGAGTAGGGAAAAAATAACAGAGAGAGCAGACTGACCAAATAAAACCGGAGTTGGCATCCAGTTGATGATGTAAGGTGCATATGAAAATGCATCGTACCGGAAGGAGTACGAAGCCCTGAATGAAATAACATAGACAGTTCTAATTTTGTAACATGCTGATACTTCCTCTCTGCACAACCATTTTTCTTAGGAGTGTAAGGACATGAAAATTTGTAATGAATTCCCTTAGATGCAAAATGTGATTGCATGTGATGATTAAGAAACTCAGTGCACCATCACTCCAAAAAAACCTTGATCTAGGTAGAAAAATAGTTCTCCACCAGAGCCTCAATATGAATACATGCATATACAAAGTCTGATTAGCGTTGCAAAGGATATAACCAGGTAAATCAAGAAAAATCATCAACAAAAATTATAGAGCAAATGACTACGGTGACCCCTTAACTATCACTATCATCCACCTTTAGCCCTTTTTTTGAACATTTTTGGCCCCTGAACTTACAGCTTAATCGTGGCCCCTCCGGAAGTGCTAAAACTGAGCTATTTTGTAAGTTGAGGGGTCAAAATGTTCAAAAAAGATAAGGGACCAAGGTGGACATGGTGATAGTTAAGGGGGCACTGAAGTCATTTGCTCAAAATTATATAATAAGAAAACCCATCATGAGAGAAAACAAGAGAGGGTCCCTAAAGGTCACAGTGAACTAAATCAAGTATGCATGATGTACATTTATTATTATCACTAAAACAAAATGACGTCCTCTAGCCATCTCACAATAAGAACACAAATGAGTCTTAGGCAGCAAACTAGTAACAGATAAACAACCATTCCTACTTAAAGATGAAATAACATAATGAGAAAAATTTCCTAAACGACTGTGCCGTAGCTCAAATGATGCTTTGGATTTATTTGAATTACAAAAAGAAACTAAAGCAGCACCACCATAATTTAAAATGTAGAGACTCCTCTCATTGTATTCTCGGCCCACGAGCTCCTTGGTAACATTGTTCTTAATGGTAAAATAATGATTATCAAAACAAATAACAACAATCGAATCCTGGGTTAGCTTGTTGATGGGTAGTAAATTCTTGGTAATATTTGGAACCACCAAAACATCAGGTAAAGTAAGAGAATCAGAAATTCGGGAATTGCCACTATGTGAAATATTTAAAAATAACCATTACCAAAATAAACATGACGATTACCATTATAAGGAGAAACTCTATCCAAATTTGAGGATGCAGATGTCATGTGATTGGTAGCTCCATAATCCATGTACCAATCAGGAACAATGTTATACTTTTGAGCCTGCTGATACTGAGATATATCTGCGGAATTGGCAATGTCATCGTGAGATACATGAGAGAGCTTCTAACAAAAAGCATCAAGATTACCAGGACGGTGACACCATTGTCACTGATAGGAGCCACCCGGTGATCACATCCAGGATACAATCCACCACCGTCGGGAGATCCGACGCCTCCACGGCCATGCTAGTTGTTGCTGCGACCTCCACGGCCAGGGGATGTTTTTCCGGATGATTGTTGAAAGGCAATATAAGCAGCAGTCGTTGATCCGGTTATTAGAGTTGCACGAGCTTTGTGAGACAACTCAAGTTCTTCAGTCTTTGACACCAAAGTAAGTAGCTCCATAGGAGGTTCAATTATCATACGAGCATATGCAAACTCAGAGAAAAAAGAATTCATGCCTTGACAAACAATTGGATAGTATCATCATTTGAAACAGTGTCACCCATATTACGTAGTTCATCAAGATGTTTCTTAAAATGAGTATCGTAATCCTGAATAGAGAGATCATCTTGACGAATACTCATCAAACAGTCACGAAGATAAAGATAACGTGAATGAGAACTATTCTGATACCCGGTAAATAAAGCATTTTATACTTGAGCTGAAGTCATGAAACCATTGACAATAAACATGGAAGCGAGAGAGAGCGAAGAGAACAACAGAGTTTGAATCTACTAATATGTATGAACCCATGCAGAATAGGCATCAAAATTCATCGTTTTCTCGGAAGACTCAGCATCGGAGAGTGATTCGCCAGAATATCCCTTGATATCAGAGTCAGAGGCTGGATCTAGGCATACCTTTGATCCATCAATGAACGGAGCAAATCGAACAATCCTAAGACAAAAGTGACCGGAGTGCACTAGTTTGCATAGTTGGTACCATCAAGTTTTATGGTGATGTAGTTGATCAACATAGCAAGAATGAAAGACATTGTGGAAAAACTACAACAAACAATTAATGACACAAACTGAGAGACTGATCAGACTAATCAAACAGCAAGCTTGTGATTGGCAGTGGACGAATGCCTCAGAGTTTTGTGTGCGAAAGAAGACCAATGGATAGGGAGGATCAGTGGCTGGAGGTGGGGATCGGTGGTGGCCGACGTGGATTGGCGGCAAGCGGCGAGAAGGTGGGTGGTGGGTTTCGGCCAGGGAGAACAAGAAATTTTGGAAACACAGGGAAAATGATATGAATATTTAGAGAAATCTGGTTGATACCATGATAGAACGTAAAACCCACAATTATTGCGATTGTGTGCATTCATATATAGTGAGTACAAATATATACAAGACAGAGTCATACATAGAACATGATATTACAAAACCTAAATTAGAAAGGTATTATTTTCTTAACATGTTTCTATTCCATCTATAACTCTATTAATAACCACATTGGGCTTTTATATTAAGCCTAGATGGGAATTAGTGCATCCAAACCCAAAACATCTTAATACATACACCAAATACATCTAAACTAGAAATCCTTAGAACGCTAATGATTTGTAAAACCTAATTGAGAATAATATGAGCACTAAAAAATCTAAAAAAATTCTTTAAAAAATCCACAAATGCGGCAATCATATTCATATGGTCGAATGAGGCCATCTACCTCTAAAGTTTTTTTAAAAGAAAATATTTGATGCTAAAGAAAGAGTAATAGAAAGATGTTTTTTTCTTCCTTCCTTTATTGAAAGAAGGGAATAAAAGTTTAAAAGAGAGCGACTATATTTTATTGAAAATTGTGACGACGATTGTTTTTGGGAGATCATATCCCCTTACTAGGTTAATTTTTAATCACAAAGTGTTGTTTTAAACCAATTGACCATAAAATGAAGTCATTGTGTAACTAATAGAATTTATACCTAGGATGGGATTTTTCAAAAAGATGAAAGTATTTAAAGGACTATTAATGTAATTAAGAAAAGATGTTTGATTAAAACCCATTCTCTCTCTCTCTCCCCCCATTTTATATTTTTCTCGGGGTTTCCCCTTCTTCTTCTTCTTCTTCTTCTTTGAGTTCTATGTCGAATTATTCTCTAGTTTTTCTTTGATTTCCTCACCATTGACTGTAGGATTCGCTTTATTTCATCATATTCAGTCGCACAATTTAACTTCCAACTTTATTTACTTTTTTGGGGTTTTGTAACCCTAGTTTTTTAATCTTCTCTATTACAGATATGAAATTGATTGATTTCAAAGGAGATTATGTTGTTTTTTTGTTTCAAATTATTTTACTGGGATTGGTTAGATTTTGGTTGTGTTTGATCAGAATTATTGATGTATAGTGTGCTTTTGTTTTTTTTTATTGAAGATGAAATAAGAGTCTTTTCAATTTCTTCTGCAGATTTTCTAGTTTTAATCCCAGTGTATGGCATTTTATCGCAGTCATGATGTTTAGTACATTTTAGTTGATGTTTATGTGTATATATCAATTTCATCGATGTTTATGCAATTTTAGTTGATATTTACATGTATTTTGTTGAGGTTTATTTTTGTCAATGTTTCAGTTCTAGTGACAATCATTTGATAATGATGAGGTTTAAGATTTTCAACATGAATTTGATCTTTTAAGGCTGAGTCAAACTGATGTTATTGGGAGAAAATTGGGAAAGTTTAAATGTAAAAGGATTGGATTGTTTCATAATAGTGTTTTTAGAATGATCTTTGTAGTGTTTGTTATGGTTTAGGTGGACACTAGTGTAGAATAGCCTATTTAAGGCATTGAAAGTGCTTGTTAGAAGGCGGTTCTATACCGCCGTCCCTGACTGAGCCGTGTATTGTCATCGACGATATCGATACACAACGTTTTTGAACCAACCGTACAAGCAGTTGCAAACTAGAAACTACTGTTCAAAATTCATAAACAAAGAGCTATATTGCAGCTCTTCTCTTGCAATATTCCAGCGATAAACTCATCCATCAATTCCCCTAAACTTCCAATAACACTAAAAATCAATATCAATCAATATACACTATTGTAAGCATGTCTACTAGATTCTACAAGATCATTTTCTACAAAATCAATCCCCAAATAATGTCATGAACATCAAAATCGTCAATATTAAACACTAACATTTTCAAATCTACAAATTTCTTCCCATTGAACTTACCCAAAATTGCGCTGATTGAATTCTAAATGTTTTTATCAGCTAGGGCGCGGTTGGTTATGTACGTTGACAGAGTATTCAACTGAAAATGAATTCGATTTGGAAGAGACGTGGGATTTTAAGTTTTAAATTTGGGGAATTAGTGAAAGGAAGGAAATCAATGAAATGAAGTTTGGGGAATCGTTGTTTTGTGTTCAAACATGAAAGAATGAAATTGATTTATTGCATGTGATTGAATTGAAATTTTGAATTATGAAAGATATCAAAGATAAACGAAATTGATTTTTGCTATGAATAGGAGTTGATTTCTCATTTGTGTTCACACGGAACAAAGGAAAACCATAAATATTTGAATGTTGCAAAAGGAAATATGATGTGTGTGTTCACACTTGCCATTACAAAACAATTAAATTTTGAAATGCAGTAAATTTTGGATTTACATGGCGGCTCAATTTTGAACCTCCGTCCTTCAAAGTTTAACTTATGAAAATATCGGTTCCAAATTCGAAACCCCCATTAGAAGGTCCTTCTAATGATTTTACACAGAACTGCCGTCTATCGATGCCGTTAATGGTCATTCTTCCACTAGTGGGATCGATTGTGTTGGCCTTAATTGTTTTGTATTAAATGATATTATATTGATGATAATTTTTTTGTTGAGAATTACATGTATTCTGACGAGTATTCAATATTATATCAGTTATATCCATTTGTAAAATAAGCAGTATTGAAGTTTTTCATTTTCAAGATAAAAGTTATGCTGACTTATGTTTTCTTGTTGATGTTTTATGTGTTTCAAGTTGATGTTTATATGAATTCTGTTAAGGGTCTTTCTTCGTTTATGGAGGAATTAGAGAAGGAAGGATAAAGAGTGTTAATATTTTTCTAGAGAGGCTCCTATAATTTTGTGAACCTTTTATAAAAACCTTAAAAGTAAAATAATTACAAGAAATATCCCATATCTATTCAAAACCTTGTACTATTTATGTTTTAATGCCTAAATTAACTGTTAATCGGTTCAATAGAAGAATTTCTCATTTGTAAGACCATCTTTTAGAATTTCATTTCGAAAAGGATATCTTATATATAAATTAAGCGTTTGGAAAATGACATTCTGATTGATTAATTTCATAAGGCGATTTCTGTTTTGAGGCCTTTTACTTGCCTTATCTGTTTTGTTAATTAGTATTTGACGTTTACTAATTAAATTTCCTAGCTACTGGATAGTGGATTGATTGTGATTTGATTCCTTTTGTACTATATGGACTAAAGATTTGAGTTAATTTTGGATATTTTTAGGTGTCCTTGAAATACCATCGTTCCATAAGTTATGAAAAAATTAATGTTTAAACCACAAATTAAAAGAAATTAAGATAAAAAAATTTAGGTTTCATTAATGGGGTCATAAACTTATAACTACTACACATTGCATAATAAATTTTTAATATTACAAATAAATATTTTATCATTTTATAATTCTAATTCAATCCTGTCTTTCCATATGTCATATGGAAAGACTGTATTTTCTAACACTTTACCCATTTTTAATTTATAGTAAAGTTTTACTTGGTTTATAATTGGTACAACGAATAATTAAGCAATGCGTCACATAAGTGGTGGTTTTGTTTAGAATCCATCTTTATGGAAAGATGGAGTTTTTCAACACTTTACCCATTTTTAATGGATAGTAAAATTTTATTTGGTTTATAATTGGTCCAACGAATAATTAAGTAATATGCATTTACAACACTTTATAGTAAAATTTTATTTGGTTTTATAATTGGTCCAACGAATAATTAAGTAATGCATTTACAACACTTTATAGTAAAATTTTATTTGGTTTATAATTGGTCCAACGAATAATTAAGTAATGCATTTACATAAGTGGTGGTTTTTCTTAGAATTCATCTTTCACTATCACCTCCTTAGAGCATCTACAATGGGCACACCCCCAAAACTCCCACTTTTTTAATTTTTAAATAATATAATCACTCTCTCTCCTCAACTACACTCACCAAAACTCTCCTCTCCAATTTTACTCCACTAT
>JAULKJ010340745.1:0-18364 GCA_032355405.1 Rubia balearica | reverse complement strand
TTTAACATGTACATAAAGGAATGAGGTATGGTTAGGCACAAAACCGTATGAGGTACTTCACAACAAAATGGACTGGTGGAACGGATGTACCGAACGCTACTTGAGAGGGTGATATGCATATTATTTGAGGCCGGTTTGTTGAAGATGTTTCGGGGAGAATCCTTGAACACGGCTGCTTACTTGATCAACCAATGTCCTGCGACGACTTTGAATTGCAAGACACCAGAAGAAGTATGGAATGATTCTCCACCGAAGCTCGACAACTTGAAGGTATTTAGTTGTGTAACTTACATGCACCAAAGAGAGGATGAGTTAGATCCGAGAGCAAAAAGGTGTATGTTTGTTGGTTATCCCGAGTGCGTGAAGGGTTGGAAGCTTTGGGAAAAAGAAGGTGAAGTGTCCAAATGTGTCACTAGCCGGGATGTTGTCTTTAGAGAATCTGAGTACTACATGGCCATGGCTACTCAAGAGGCCAATGATAGCATGAAGGTTGCTAAGGAAAGAGCTAAAATTGAGGTGGAGCTATTGGGGGAAATTTAGCGATGAGCGGGAGGATAAATATGATGCTAGTGATGAGGATCACTTGGAAGAAATTGAAGATTTAGGCAGAGAAAGTCATGATGAGAGCCTAAACTCGAACAAATTGGCAAGAGACCGACATAGAAGAGAAACACAAGCCCCGAAGAGGTATGGTAATTACTCTGATTTAGTTGCTCTTAATTTTGGTTACCACGTAAGAGTTGGAAGACTTGGAACCAAATTCATATTGGGAATCGGTGATGGAAAAAGACTAAAAGCTATGGAAGTATGCAATGGAAGAGGAAATGACATTGATTAACAAGAACAAGACTTGGGTACCTGTGGAAAAGCCTAAGTATCAACAGGTGCTTAGTTGTAAATGAGTGTTCATACGAAAGGAAGGCATTTTTGGGTTTGAGAAGCCAAGGTGTAAGGAGATATTGGTTGCTAAAGACTTCACACAAAAAGAAGGGGTTGACTTCAATTTAATTTACTCCCCGGTGGTGAAGCACACATCAATTTGGGTTTTGCTTGCTATGGTAAATCAATATGATTTAGAGCTTGAGAAAATGGATGTGAAAAAGGAATCTTGAGAGGCGGATCTACATGGCTCAACTGGGTTCATCAAGGTTGGAGATGAGGAAAAGGCTAGGGATGAGGATGTTGATAGAGCTGAGGGTTCATCTTCTCGTAAGTTTTTAGTTTTTAATGTTAGTGGATTTTTGATATTATGTCCAAAAATTGTATGTTTAGATTTTTCAAGAATGTGTTTGTAATTTGCTTGTGTAACTAGGTTCACAAAGTAGTTGGAAGAGCCGAATTTCCCGGTACTTGAATTGCATTCATGGTGACATGGAGCAAACCCACGAGATGTTGGCTAGAGTAGAGGTGCAAAAACAACGATTCATGGAATCCCAGGGAATCATTCTTGTGCTAAGCGAGGATGAAGAGTCACCTACCTTCGAGCCGGTTTTTTTTGGAGATTGAAGAAGAGACGGAGGAAGATCAAAACCAAGAGGAAGAGAATCTCAACTAAGACATTGATAACATGTTCTAGTTTGTTGGGGGAGAAGGAGAGAACAAAACATTTTCAACAAGCCTTTAATTTTCATGTGTTGGATTTAACTATGGTTGAATTTCTTATTTATCATATGTTGGGGATTATATGGAATATTAGTTTTCTAAAATTTGAAACATGTATTCTAAATGTGTTGGGATATTTTAGTAAATATTTTAGCGAATTATGTGGGTATACTTGATTTAGAGAAACAAGTCAAAGGCTTGTAAGAATTACCATTGGGGCTGAATCATTTCCGAGTCCGGAAATGATTCGTTCTATTTCAAAAAAATGTCTTACATTGGTTACGAGTCCGAAAGTCGTTCAGATCCAATTAACTATTGGAGCCAAATTTGTTACTGAGTTTGGAAACGTGGGTTCTGAGCTCGTCCCTCATTTTCAGCCCTCTTCGGTTTGGAAAAAAGGCGTACCTTTTTTCCAACAAATATTTAGGTTCCGAGTCCGGAACCTAATCAGCCCCTTTTAACAAAGAGCTGAATTACACTTTCTGAGTTAGGAAACGTTAATTTAGCTCTTTGTTATAGGGGCTCGATCAAGTTCCAGACTTGTAACATACTCTGTATTTAAAAATAAAAAAAAGAGCCCCAAATGGAGTCAAACCCCTCATTTTGTCGATTTGCAAAAAACCCTCCACCCCTTTTCGACCTCGGAGCCACAATTGCCTTCAACCACGCAACACCTAAGGATACTTTGATTATCTAATGGCAAGGGGAGTTTCATCACACATCACTCGCGCTAGATTGATCGGCATTAATCCCTGGTATGACAATGTGAAATTTGTTCCATTTGGTGCTCAAAAGAGGTATGAACTATTACGTTCTCAGGGGAAATTGATTGATTGTCATGTCATTGGCTTCAATAAGGTTATTATAATAGGTTTAGCGGATCCCTGAGAAAAATTTAAGGACCAACATGTTGAGAAATAGCTTGCACCGAAACCTCGCATTTCGATCTTGTTTGTCAATTCTATAGTAATCTACATGAGTTCCCGATGAGGCTTACTTCACTAGAGCTGGGGGATTTGATATTGCTCTTGATCAATGGATTTTGAATGAAACTCTAGAGTTCTCGTATAAGAACCCGAAGAGCGTTTACCCGAAGATCTCGAGGGTCCGTTGGATGATTGTTATCATAGGGAAAAGGGCCACTACTTATTGATCCCCCTTATGTAGACCCTATCCAACTTAGTTTTAGGTATTTCCAACGGAATGCGTCAGATTTGGGAAAGCCCAAGACCTTTTATCTTCTATAATTGTCAAACGACGATCGTATTGTTTATGAAATGATTGAAAGATGTTTAGTTCCATCCGCCGGACACATCACTGAGCCTAACTATACTTGCTTGATGATGTTCTATTTGATAATAGAGGGTAGAAAGATCAACCCTAAGGCGGAAATCTTTAAGCACATGCTCCATGTTGCCACTTCGACAAGGGTGGTGAATAGCCTTCCATACGGGAGTTTGATCACCCTCATACTGAAGAAGGTTGAAGGGTTGGAAGTTGCCAGTGAAGAGAAACCACCAAAGTTTTTCGGCAAAAATTACTTCAAAAATAGGAGGTGGATATTGGTTGATCGTAAGTGGTGCAATAAGATCAAACAAGGAAGGGAGCCGAGCAAGAGGCCGAGAGTTGAACAAGGTGCATGAAACTAACTTTTAATATTTGAGTTATGTATATTGTCGATACATGTTTAACTTTTTTAGATTCCGAGAAGGCCTACCTCAAAGGTATAAGATATTGCTATAAATGGGTTTGCAAGGAAGTTTCCACTATGAAGGAAAGGATTTGAAGTTATGGAAAAGACAAAGAGCTTATGAACGCCATCTCGAGCCAACGCACTGACCTCGTCTTGACTGATCCACATCCATGGGTGATCTAGATGATAAATTGGGGACATATGCTCCACATATATAGCTTTATTTAATGCTCTTATTGGTTGTTGATTTTTTTTTAATTAAGGATTGTTTTTTGTTTCTAACTCGTACTTTGGATGTTGATTTATGGTTAACTTTAGAACCCTTATAAAATTTTGAACTATGGATTCATATTTTGATTATCTTATTAGATGCCATTCAAGCTACTTCTTTTAATGGCATCTAATGTTTAGGAATTCATTTAATTTCAACACAAAGACAATTACAATCAATCAAATGTTTATGAATTCTTTTCTTCGGAACCTTCTTGGACATCCTCCTTTTACGTTTAGCCTTTCCACTGACATCAACCCAAATTACCTCATCATGATCGCTATGTCCCACGAAACTGTTCAAACTCTTATCGTCCTCCTCAAGAAAGCTAGAATCATAGGTAGCAAAAGCGGTAGAAATTTGACTGAAACCAACAATTTCTTCGAGTTCGTAATCTTCTACAAAAGCTCACTTCCCTTCCACCATAATTTCCCACCTAGGATTAGAAGGGCCCTGCATGTAGAAAACCTGGTGCGCTTGGGAGGCTAAGATGAAAGGATCTTCCAGCCAATCGATCCTACTCCTGTCAACAAGTGTGAAACCAAAATACTCAGTACACCCACTGATATTTAAAAATATCAACTTGCATAGTGACATAGTCAAGCTCCCAATTATCCAAAATTGTGCCAAAATAACTCTAATGAGCATACATTGGATTATTATCATTTACATTACCAACATGCAGAGCTTCAGATTCTAGAGAGATCCACTGTTCTAAGGCACACCCTTATCATCTACTGATTTGGTTGCGAACATAAAACCATTGACATCATATCCTCGTAAGAGAGAACAGTACCAAGTGGTCTACGAGTCAACCATTTCACTGTCATAGGATGGTCTCCCACGGATACGTGTTCACGCAACCATGACGAAAAAGTACCACTATGTAATTTCAAGACTTGGGCTTCATTAAAATTAGGGCTCGCGACTCTAATGGCATCTATGTGAATCTCTATATATGGGAAAACATCTTCATGATTGCGCAGAACATAAAGATGGGCAGTACTCAAATCTTCCGCGCTAGGGCTTAACAGTTTCCCCTACCTAACCCTATAACCTTCCAACCGTCTATCATGTCTATAAGTTGGGATCCCAACCAAATGGACTTCCTTCAAATAATTGGTACAAGACTCGATGACCTCCTCTACCACATACCTCTGTACAATACTTGCATTGGGCCTGTAACGATTCTTCACAAAATGTTTGAATATTTTCATTTACCTTTCAAACGGGTACATCCACCTAAGAAAGACAGGACCACAAAGTTTTATCTTACGGACTAGATGAACACATGAGTGGAACATAATGTCAAAGAATTATGGTGGAAAATACATTTCCATCCTGCACAAACGGTCCAACTTCGACAGACTACTATTTTTTGCTACAAATGGACTTTAAAAAACAGACAAAGCTTCGTAATGCATATTCTTACATGGGATGGAAATGACGATCGAATTGTAATGACGTTCAATTCCTGCATTAGATTGTGACAATCATGAGACTTCAACCTAACCAACTTCATCTCCTCAACTGACACACAAGTACTGATGTTCGAAGAATACGTAGCTGCGACCTTAACACTTCTAAGATTCTCATAGAAATATATTTTTTCTCCGTTTGCAACAGAGAATAGCAAGCGCGGGTAGGGCAGGGGGGAGAAACAATTATCACCGAAACTCACAGGGGCTAGGTTATTCTTAATTCCCATCTCGACCAAATCTAACCTAGCTATAAGTCCATCCTTCATTTTCCCAGGGTATTCAACAAGGTCCCGACCAAAGAATCACACACATTCTTCTCAATATGCATAACATCGAGACAATGTCTAACATCCAAATGCTCCCAATAAGGCAATCTGGAGAAAATGGAACATTTCTTCCAACTCCCATCCACGGGCACTTTACATTTCTTCTTCCCAAAGTCAGTGGGAAAATTATTCACTAATTCAAATATTTGCGTGCTTGTTCATACAACCGGAGCTTCTCTAGCCTCTACTTTACCATTGAACCATTTTTTCCCAAACGCCATAGATGATCCTCTAAAAGAAACCTACGATGACCTTGATATAAAGTTTTACAACCATGCTTCAACTGGTGGTGACCAGTGTCCTTCTCCCACACGAGGCATGCAAAGTGGCCTTTCATTGAGTAACCAGAAAAATTACCATAGGCGGGAAAATCATTGATAGTACAAAATAACAACCCTTTCAATGTAAAGTAATCTTCAACACTCCCATCATATATCCGCACACCCTCCTTAAATAACATCAACAAATACTCAACAAGAGGAGCAAGATACACATCTATGTCATTACCCGGTTGCTTAGGTCCGGAAATCATCATAGATAACAACACATAATTACGTTTCATTGTCAATCATGACAGAAGATTGTAGATAACCAACATAATTGGCCAAGAGCTGTGTGTACTACTCATATTACCAAATGGATTCATTCTATTGGTAGCTGAACCTCAAATGCCGGGGTTCTTTTCCAAACTCGGAGTAAAGAGCATCAATTTTTTTCCATTGCTCAACATCTAATGTATGTCTAATCACATCATCCACCGGTTGATCCCTCTCTGCGTGCCATCGCAACAATTTTGCCTCTTCCTTACACGCAAACAATTTCTGCAATCTGGGAACGATATGGAGATACTACATCACTTTTGCTATTTTTTTCTTTATTTTAGTTGACACTTTCGCACCCATCACAATTTCCTCCCTCTTCAATTTGTACCGAGACTCACCACATACCCGACATGTTTCTAGATTTTTATCTTCTTTCCCTGGTACAACATACAATCATTAGCGCAAACATGTAATTTTTCAATTCCAATATCATTGGGCAAAAAGAACCCTTTTCACGGCGTACAACCTATCCGACATAATGTTACCTTCCAGGAGCAATTCTATAAGCTATACTAGAGTTTCTGTCATCGACTTATTGGTCCACCCAAATTTGGCCTTCAAATTCATTATCCTTCGAGTCGCACTAAGTACCGAATATTCTGAACCATTGTACAATGGCGTATCTTTTTCATCAATTAAAGCGTGTAATGTCTCGGGTTCACCATGGAACTCTCTGCAATATTCTCAACCATTTTGTCAAATTCCACATTCCCATCTAATTCATCTTACATATTCGTGTCACTCAAATCAATCGTCCATGACGATTCCCTAACTTCCCCAAGCCATACTCAACGAGTATACAAAGTTTGAAACCCCCTCATTATTAGATATCCCTGCAACTTCTTTCTCCCTAAATACACATTGTTTCTACAATCTTTACACATGCATCAGGTTCGCACAACACCATTTTTAGAGGCATCATCGAACGCTACCATAAGAAATGTTTCAATATGTAATTGGGTGATTTTCTAATATCATTACAATGAGTTCATCCCGTTCCATTATCCTGTAAGTTAATTAAAATGCATTAACCCATTATCGTTCTCACAACAATAATCATAACTCTAAAATATAGTTAACCTAACTATAGACCCTAATTCAAGATTTCATTTATATATATACACACACATGTAAAACCAATAATGATTATGTACAAACAATTTTAGACAACTTACCTTCTCCAATGAATGCAATCCTCTTATATGGAATAGGATGGGGAGAAAACCCAAGAAATTTGATTGTTTGTGAAAATATTTTAAGAAATGGGCATTTTTTTATTATTCAGAGTGGGTTCCGAGTCCGGAACCCACATTATATTTAATATTAAATCGGAAATATTCATTCTGAGTTTGGAACGTTGATCCAAATGAAGCTTACGAACTCTGGAGAGTTATGGTCTCTTCACTATTGGTACAAACAGGCTGTTTCAGACTCGGAAGCCGATCGTTTCCTGTTTCCAAACTCGGAACATGCCTAAATCAAAGGTGGTTAGACACAATCACCTTTAATTAGGGTTGATTAAAGGCAATTTTACGATTAACTGCCTTCAACTAATTAAAGGTGGCTATTAAAAAATTGCCTTTGATTGAAAAAAATTGCCTTCGAATTTTTTTGCTAGGTCCGATCGGAGGTTCCGAGTCCGGAACAGGTGAAAAAGGCGGTTTTGCATTTTTTTTTTCCTTGGAACTGCCTTCTATTGCCGCCATTAATGGGCTGGCCTCTACTAGTGCAATGTGATTATCTGAGGAAGGTGGTGGCTAAGTTCGGGATGCCAGAGGCAAAGGCGATTCAAATACCTTTGGCGGCTTATTTCAAACTATCCGCAAAAATGTCGCCAAAGATCAAGGAGGGTCAGGTTAGCATGGAGCGGTTTCCTTATGAAAGTTTAGTTGGAAGTCTTTTGAATGTCATGGTGTGCACATGACTGGATTTAGCATATGTGGCTAGTCTTGTGATCCGATTTATGGCCAACAAGGCAACGAAGAGGGTGAAGAGAACTACAAATGTTGGCTTAGTTAATTTCTCTGAAAAAGATTGATGTGCTATCGAATCAAAAAAGCTCTTTTGAGCCATCAATATCAGTAATGGCCCCCGTGCACTAATTGTTGTTCAACCAATTCACGTGATATTTTATAATTTTGGAGTTTTGTTGGTCCATCCATTAATACAATTGTCGATGTATAATCATCAGTGATAAAATGCTCCTATATCGAAGAATTCAGAATCAAGCTATATCTTTTGCCTTAGATCCTGAAGTAATGGGAAGCATTGATCCGAATTCTGTTGCCTGTCCAATTTCATTCAAGCCTCTAGATCCTGAAGAATTCAGAAAGAAAGCCCACACTATGGTTGATTTTGTAGCAGACTACTACAAAAACATCGAAAGCCATCCAGTTTTAAGCCAAGTCGAACCTGGTTACCTAAAAGACCGCCTGCCTGAAACCGCCCCTTCTTTACCCGAATCATTCGAAACCATCTTAGAAGACATTAAGACACGTATCATGCCGGGGTTGACTCACTGGTCGAGCCCTAACTTCTTCGGTTTCTTCCCAGTGTCGTTTAGCACCGCGTCTTTCCTCGGAGAAATATTATGCACCGGTTTCAACTCGTTGGGCTTTAACTGGCTCGCTTCACCGGTCTTCACTGAGCTCGAGATAGTTACTTTGGATTGGCTGGCTAACATGCTGAAGCTGCCCAAATCTTTCATGTTTTCGGGCACCGGTGGCGGCATACTTCATGGGACCACCAGCGAAGCAGTGCTCTGTGCCGTCGTTGCTGCCCGTGAACGTGCATTGGAGACAATCGGAGTGAAGAACATCGGAAAGCTAGTTGTGTATGAATCCGACCAAACGCATTCCTTCTTCCAAAAGATATGCAAAATGGCTGGCATTTCCCCATGTAACATAAGAGTAATCCCCACCACAAGGGAGGAGAACTTCTCCATGAGCCCTACAGCCCTAAGAAGGCAAATTGAAGCAGACGTGGCACAAGGGCTAGTTCCCCTCTTCATGTGTGCAACTGTGGGGACCACTTCGACCACCGCCGTTGATCCGGTGAGTGACCTCGCTAAGGTGGCGAATGATTACAATGTGTGGATCCATGTCGATGCTGCTTATGCCGGGAGCGCGTGCATATGCCCTGAGTTCCGACACCACCTGGATGGTATCGACCAAGTTGATTCACTGAGTTTAGGTACTCAAAAATGGCTGCTTTCCGGGTCAGATTGTGCTTGCTTGTGGCTCAAGAAACCCGACTTGATGATCAAGGCATTGAGTACTAATCCCGAATATCTGAGGAACAAAACGAGTGAGTCCGGATCTGTTGTCGACTTCAAAGATTGGCAAATTGGGACCAGCAGACGATTTAGGGCAATTCGCCTTTGGCTAGTCATGCGAAGCTACGGTGTTGAAAATCTCCAAAACCACATCAGATCAGACATCCAAATGGCCTCAACATTCGAAGGATTAGTTCGATCCGACCCGAGGTTTGAAATGGTTGTACCTCGAACATTTTCACTTGTCTGTTTTAGGATCAAGCCGTTTGGTGAGTTCAGTGGATCATTTGTGGAGCTCTTAAACAAGAAGTTACTGGAGCAGGTGAACTCAACCGGTCGGGTTTATATGACCCATACCAAGGTTGCTGGAGTCTACACCCTAAGATTTGTCGTAGGAGCCACCTTGACAGAAGAGCGCCACATATTTTCTGCCTGGGAATTGATTAAAGAGATCACTGATGTTTTACTTGAGGAATACAGCTAGGTTTTTTTTGAATTGTTGTTGGTGGTTTTAAGTTAAGTTTGCAAGAAGTCGTCCAATTATAAAATTGGAAGAAAATAATTCCTAGAGGATGTAAACTCAATCTTTTTTATTTGTCTGTTGTTGATTTAGCGTGCCTATTTCCATGTCTAAGCGATCTTTGTGGCCTTGTCCTCTATGAGGGATTACAAAATTCCGTGCTTATGTGTCTATCATTTTACACGTATACAAACTAGATACGGAAGTGTACCTTTTTTATGGGCTCCCCTTTGAGTCACAAACTTGTAATCATGTGGTCATGTCGTTGCTACGAGCTTCCATTGCCTCTTGAGCTACTTTGCTGCTTGCCGGCCTTTTTGGGTGTGAGAATCATTGGTCAAGTTCTTGCTATTTGAGCGGTGACTCCAACCTTTCCCAAGGACTATAAAACCCATAAAGAAAAAATTGCCCCTACAGGTGTTGGGAATTCCTTCTGAGTAGCGGTAGTTTCCAAGAGTAGCTGTGTTGAGTCCAGCTTATTCAAGTACATGCAAATATCCACGGGATGTTCCACATGGAGGAAGCTCCGATGCCCAAGCTAGGGTTGCCTTCATTGTGAGTATTTTCGGTCAAAAATAGACTTACCCGATTTGTTTTTCTTCATCTTTATTTATAGAGTCTAGATTGTGTGAATGTTGCTCGCATATTACACTTTTATCTTTTAGGTCATGGCCTACTCGGAGCTTTGTGGTAAGTAGCTTCTTTTCCCTACTTTCAGGAGTAGGTACGTTGAGGCAAAGCAATACGATTGGCAGGTATGCGCCTAACGAATCGGTCTATTCCAGCAAAGTGATTATTTTGATGGTTGGCTTTGCCTGATTGGGGCTGGGTGAGTCATATATATATATATATACACACTTGGCCATTAGTGTTTATTTATATTAGCCGCCAGGTTATAGTTGATCATCGATCATTTAAATTTAAACCTTGATCGGTGTTGGTAAATATTACAAGTCAAGCTATGGTTGACTATTACTCAGTTAAGGTCAAATTTTGGTCACTAATGTCAGCTTATATTAGAAATTAAGTTATAGTTGACCATCGATCAGTGAAGGTGAAGCCTTGCTCGTTAATGTTGTTTTATGTTAGATTTCAAGTTATAATTGATCATGGATCATCTAAAGTCAGACATTGGTTATTAGTGTTTGTTTATATTAGAAGTCCAGTTAGGGTTGACCGAGGATCATATAAGGCCAATCATCTGCCATTAGTGTTAGTTATATTAGAAGCCAAGTTAGGTCGGACCATCGTCGGCATTGCTAAGTAATTATGCCTTTTGGGGAAACTTTGGCCCAATTTGATTAGGTAGTCAACTGCATGTGACGTTGGTCTAGGATTTGGTTCTACCGACACCTTCTGAGAAAGATATACACTACCGCAGGCACTCCCCTATGGCACCAGTCGGTGGGGCCTATGGCACCGTTATTTTGGGCCTTTAGCAGACCAGTGCCTAAGTATGGTGGTGTTGAAACGTAGTTCCTATGGCACTGGTATAATATACCAGTGCTGATTTAGGATATGCAGCACCGGTTACAAGAACCGGAGCTAAAAATGCAGAGGTGCTCAATATGATATATCACACAAATTCCCAATACCGGTGCTAGTAACGAAGTAGAGGTGCTAACTAATGATATACAGAACCAGTTTTAAATACCAATGCCATTACAATGTAGCGGTGATGTGTCCCACACAATCAGCACCAACAGAGAGCAACTGCCAATTTTTAATTAATACCAGCACCGGTTTACCTTACCATTGTTTGTTTTGTAGAATCCGTGATGAGGTTTAGTAGTATCATTTTCTTCCAGCACCGGTGTGGAATAAGTACTGGTGCCTGTTGTAGTATATTGTGAAATTTACAACACCGGTATTGTTTGGGGAAAACCGGTGCTGGTTTTGATTTTCATTTGCAAATCCCTATTTGAATTTATGCCCGCCCATCCGGATTTAAACCCTGGTAAATATGACAGAAGAAACAATTAACAGCCAGCCAACAAGATGTAATCTACTAATTTGATTTATACTGACAAAGAAGATATGAATGAATTATGAACTGAAATTGTCCAAAAAAATCCTTTCACAAAGCAAATAATAGGAATAACTGTGAACATCTTTGCCATCAATTTTCTACACTCCTTATATTCGTCAATGTCCATGGAAGTCTTGCAAACTTTGGAATACTCGTCCACCCAAATCTGATACCATCTATCGGTTACAACAACTATCTACTTGGCATTATAGCCACATTGCTTTGAGGGAAATATATGTTGTGTTCAAAACAACACAATGATTAATTACGTGAAAGTATTTACTAAGTAATAATTAGAAATGTGTAATTTGTAATATGTCGACCAACCTCGAGGATATCTGTAGAGGTAGTCTTTAGCACAAGCTTTTCCATGTAGAGGAGGATGTAGTATCCACATTCCCAACCACTCAATTGAGTTCGGTTGTGCAAATGAAAAAATCAAGTTAAATGTAATTTTATTCAATAAAGGTTGACATGAATAGACTGTTGGAGTGGATGACACACATCGATGTTTGTGATTTTTCATGTGTAATCCGGAGGTGGCTCCATCTTCATCTTTTGCCTTTGATACTTGCATACAATCCTGGTAATCATCATTAACTTGTAATGGTTAGGAAAATCACATTTTGAGATGTTAAAATAAGTACGAAGAGAGGAATGAATGTACCTGGAAATGTTTTTTGTTTTCACTTATATTTTTTGGTTTGATTCCTCCAGTCAGCGAGCCAAGTGTAAAAACTTCCCCCATACTAAGACGGATGAGTATTAAGTACCAATGATTGCTGAGTTGAAAAGAAAGTAGCACATGAATGATTTAGTTAGGGGAGTAAAATTTTGTGTAATTGACTAAAATTATAAAGTGTTGCTTACATTTTAATGTATGGAACCATATAAATCACGACATCAGTTTCCATAATGGCTTCAGCACGACCCTGGACTTCTGCATCCTTGATTTTTTAGACATGGCCTCACATACAGCACGAGACAAACTGGATGTGGCCATTGTTGGTTGTGAAGACTTTGTCCTAGAGGGACCTTGAAGAATAACATTAGTTAATATCATGTAAAAATTTGTTTACAAATAAAATGAATTAATGTGAAAAAGTAAACCTTACCCCATCCCAACATCGATCATCGAGTTCGATAGCCAAGCCATGCCTCTAAAGTTGCCAAGCTTGTTCCCGAACTCCACCAAGCAATCGATAAACAATACAGCACTATGTGCTAAAAGTCGATGGTCGATAGTCCGGAAACAAAACCACCTTCCCGGACTCATACATTTCCTTCACAAGCTCATTGCGGTATTTGATGTAATTCGCCATGTTGGGATATACTGTGAACTGGTGCTTGTTGATAATATGAAAATATGCAATGGCAGATATTAGAGAATTCAATAAATAATGAAATATAGTATAAATTACGGATGTTATCGAGAAGTACCAATTTCATAGGCCTATCATTCCTAAATTCTCCCTTCAGAGGACGGTATGAGCTAGTCAATTTATAATGCTTAGGGGTTTCTAGTAGCAAAGAAAAGTAATTTAATTTGAACAATTACTAATAAAAATTGGACATGTAAAATTCGTAACTTTTGGTTGATTTTATTACCTCATCATCACTGCAATTGATGAAAAACAAATAATCGGGCTGGGGTTTGTTGCCTTCAATGTCCCGTACCTGCGTATCATCTCTGAATGAGACCAATGCCATCGGTCAATCCACAACACTTCCCAGCGCGTTGACCACGTCACTGAAATTGTAGTTGGCAGATGGCAGTCCATCCCTTGGATGGTATATTAGCTCGAACACGCGGATGCGAGCCAATGGACCTTTTTACTTCTCAGCATGACAAGATTTTGTAGCCATGCTTGAGCAACCCCCTGCCTCTCTCCCTGAATTTCCTTAATATACAAGGTCACCAACTCAACATCCTATTACGAATGGTGATAATGAGTTAGTCTAAAATAGTTAATGGTTCAATAAATTAAAGGAAAATTAAAACAGTGTTAACAATTGAGCCGTAATGCATATTTACCTCTTCATCCCATTTTTCGTCGCTAGGGGGATCTGGGCCCGAGCGGTTGAGACCAGTGGAAACATCTCCGTAACAGCATTCTCAATTAAGCTCTTCGATTCCGCTAGGCCTTCGAGCATATTTAATCCCCCAGATGAGGTTATGTAATTGACCAACTGTTTGATGTAGGAGACCATCGTCTTTATGACCGGCTGCTGAGCATAAGGTTTCTTGTCTTCTTTCGAGGAGCTACTGCCGCACTTGCTTCTTGTTATGCCTTGGTAGCAATTGATGCTAACAATCAGGTTTCGGTACCTTTGTACCGACCAGGCTGATTTCTCGATGGCTCTGATTAAGATGTCCTCGCTCAGACCCAACTTTAGGATTCCATTCTCCTTTTCTTCGTTCATCCTCAACTGCGGGGGAAATTATTGTGTTAGTAGGGATGAATATCAATCTATTTAAATCCGAACACTTAAATAATTTGGATACTTACGATAGTGTCCGCTATGGCCATGACTTCGTCGGTTGCATATTCCTTGTCCTTTGTCTTGTTCGACTCCATGTAGACCAGGGATCTGTCAGGCTTAAAATTCTTTGTACTTATCTCTTCCTCAATCTCTTCTTCTATGTATCCCTGGTCCATAAGCCTCTTCCTCTCTTTCTCCTTCAATTCCTCTATCAACTTATCCTTTGTAGCACAGTTCCCCTTTGGTCTGGTGTAGTGTGTGTACTTATTTTCGTTCGAATGGTCACTATTTGTCTTTATTTTTTTCCAAAAAATTGCCAAAAACAAAAGGTTAGTTATTAAAACAATGAGTTTGTTGCACCATAATTAAATATTAGTTATTATGTCACTTAAGAAGTTAACTTACTATCATGTTCTCTATTTTTCTGTGGTCCTCAAACTTTCTCCACTCTTCCTCGTCCATCCATCGTTACTTTTTCCACGGCTTGTATTTTGGAACTTTGTCGTCGGGCAGATGTCATATGTACTTATTTACCATCTTGGATTTCCAGTTGCGATGTGCATCGCCTGCCTTGCTGGTCCAAGTCTTCTTCAACGAGCTCCACTGCGCTTCAGTCAATTTAGTTTTGAATTTGAAACTTGACTGCGATGGTAGTGAAAAACTGAGGCAGGTTAGGAAAATGGATATATAGTCTAATAGTAATTAACTATTAGTCATTGATAAATTAGTATTATGAAATATTTTTGTACCTTAATGTCTCTCCACACTTCTTCCTTCACATCCTTCGGGACGTCCAACCAGTGTATCTATGTATCGAATCAGACCCACCTATGAAATGAGTAAAAGCAATACATGGTCCATGCGCTCCAATTTTTTACACAAACTAGCTAACCCTCTACTTCCTCGAAGGAGAGGGGGACATGATCCCTTTCCTTGGCTAACATGACCGCTTGGCAAGTAGCCGTCCCCACCAACTGCCAATTTTGAAATTGTCGAACAGCTTCCTATTCGGCTTGCCTGCTTTGTAGATGTCATCATTACCCGGATCGTGTAGGAGTTTGTCCTCGATATCACCCTCATCCTCTTTGGGAGCTTCCACCTTGGGAGCAACACTAGCACCCTCTTGATCTTCCTCAAATGAAATCATAAGGGGTACCACAGGTAAAACCTCCTCTTGTTCACCGTCGGATGCAACTTCCTTGTTCTCCATTTTATTATGTTTTTACGGTGTCCAGCCCTCTTCCTTTTTCAAGCCACCTTTTTGGATTTATGAGGCATCTACATATGGTAATATAGAAACCATTCAACATCACACATAGTACTTCCACACAGTCCAACATTACACCAATACTCCAACATCACAACTCCAACATCATAACATCACAAAAACTTAACAATTTCAATATCACAACATCACAACTCCAACACACTGCAACACTCCAATATCACTATATCAACAACAAGATCCATATCACACGATGAACAACACACTCTAAAATCACACACCAACATCACACAATGAACTTCACACATTCATAAACCCTTCAATATCACACTTCAATATCACACAATGACCATCACCCTTCAACATCACACAATGAACATGGCACTCTAACATCACACAATAAAACCGGACACACAAACATCACAAATCCAACAACCCTAAGCAACTTAACGACTAGGGTTTGTACATTCACACATTTCATCAAACAAAAATTCTCACATTTCATCAAACACCTTGAGATTCTTACAAATATAATGACTAGGGTTTGTACAAGACTAAGAATGAACGATTGTAGAAGTACCTTTAAACTTTCCGGGCTAAATCTGGTTGTGTAGTAGAAAAATCCAGTGAGTTTGTAGCCTTCTAGTGGTAAAATTCAGAGCGAAAATAGGAAAAGAAGGGTTTGTCCACCTTCTTATAAAAAGTGGGAGCAGGGAGGTGGGCCAATGGATGTTGAATGGGGATTGAATGGTGGAGAACATGGAGATTTAATGGAGTAGAACGCGGAGAAACCATTCGAAAGAGTGGGGGAGAAAAAGAAGGCGCGACCGTTATGGGATAAAGATGATCGATCACCTTTTATATAAGCAGGTTCAACACCGGTATGTAACTAGACATACCAATGCTAAAGTGTATATACCGGTGCCGATGTTATGCGAAGTAGCTGCGTGAATCTGCATTGCTTAATTTATTTTAATTTCCCTAGAGCGAAGTAAGAAAAATTTATCTAAGTATAAAGCACCGGTTTTAAAATCTGTGTTGCTTTGTCAAAATAACCGATGCTTGTTGTGTATAAAGCAGCTACTTGAAGCTGCCTTGATTATTTTTGGCAACCCGAGAGCAAACTTATTAAAAAAAATTATATGTATAGAGCACCAGTGTTAAAACGGAGTTGTTTTGCCAAACAACCGGTGTTGGTTGTGTATAAAGCAGCTATTTGAGGCTGCCTTGATTATTTTCCAACCTGAGAGCAAACTTATATTAAAAATATTCTAAGTATAGAGCTCCTCTAAGAAAATTGGTGTTGGTTGTGAAAACTGGTGCCGATAATAATAAAAAGCAGCTCTTTGGAGCTGCTTAATCCCGACATGGGTTATAATTCCAGCACTGGTATTGACTACCGGTGCCTATGACTTCAAAACTGGTGCCCATATAATTAATTTTGGGCTGAAATCAGTATTTGGCGGGAAAGAAAAAAAATTTACAGTGCCGGTAAAAAAACTGGTGCCAAAATGAAGGTGAAGAAATTTTATATTTCTCATCCAGGAATAGACCAATTTTTTTGGATTTGGAGACAAAAAAAACCTTAGCACCGATACTTCCACATACCAAACCGATGCCGATTTTCATTTCTACTGTTTTGCAATATTTAATTTAAGTCCCTCTTTAGGGGGGGAAGTTTTTTCCATTATTTTTTACATGAAATTGGACTGACAAATATTAAATTCAACATCCAATATATCTTGTGTTTCGACTTTGTGTCCGATGGATACCAGAAAAAGGTTCGATCGGAACTTTGTAAAAATAACACAGTTGCCCAAAACTAAACTGCATCTTCTTTTGTGTAGTCAAATTACTTCATATTGTGTATTCTTGAGTTAATATATGGTTTAAAATAGAATGTCATGTTTTAATATAATTTGGTAAAGCGCTAGTACATGCCCTAGCGTATCTTACTCTAAATCACTTAGAAGTAAGGAAGTTCAAACGAGAAGTTTTGTTGGTGACTTTTTTTTGCCAAATATGCAACATTTTTATTATTCGGTCGTGAATTTGACAATAGGGTCCATAATGTATGATTTCATCCGATCGCAATTGAATTTGGACTTCAGAGTGAAGTTTTTACCTTTTGCACTTATGTCCCTCCAAGAATCTTGGAATTGGCAAAACTCAAAATTGGCGATTCAATATGACAATTGAGCATTGTACGATCATAACTTCGCGATTATGACTTGATTTGATAAATAGAACATCCTAAAAACTAATCATAGAAAACAAGTGCAACATTTTCAAAAATTGCAGTCTTACCTAAAACAAAGTTTCATTTTAACCATTGATTTGAAACTATTCCTTTTTGTTATTATAATTTAAATAAATGAATTCTAAATAATAGAATTTTTGATAGTTTAAATTTAAAAAGCAGTAGTACATGTCCTAGACTAAATTGTGGGGAAAAAAAGTTGGAATTATTAATAGAAAATCATATATCTTTACCACTGTAAATTCAATGAAAAGAAAAAAAACAGTCCAACATTTTTCAAAAACATTGAATTAATGAAAAATAATTTTGTAGAGTGATAAGACGAAGCTCCTATCGATTTACCTATTTAATTGTAACTTAATAAAGTCGGCACCTATATGAAGCTCCTAAACCGGTGCTAGTATTTCTAAAAGCAGCTGCTTAAGGCTGTGTACTGACAAAATTTTATGATTTATTTTGAATCTGAGAATAATCCAACGAAATATATTAGTACACAGCACTGGTACGAATACCAGTGCTCAATTGCCTTTAACCGATGTCGTTGACATAGTAGAGAAGCTGCTTAAGGCTCCTTGATTTATTTTTTCCGAGTTTTAC
>JAULKJ010340646.1:0-18364 GCA_032355405.1 Rubia balearica | reverse complement strand
GAAATTCTTATTCTAATAACTTCTAGTTTACTATCTTTTAAAAGTAAAATTTTAATTAAGATTTTTCCAACATCAAAATTTTTTTATATAAAAGAATAAAATTTGCTAAAATCCGGTCCGTACCGGTCCAAAATCGGAATAATTCCGGTTAGGTCCTGGTCTCAAACAATCACTAACCGGTCCGATCTTCGGTCCAAGCTTTTTCTTGATTCCGGTCTTGGACCGATGAACACCCCTAGCTCTTAGCCTGTACTAAAGGAGTTTGTACAAGAATCTTGGTAGGATGGAACAATAGGACATGATACGGTTTCAGCGAATTTGATCTAAATAGAGACATCAGGTCATGATTTGTTGCTGAGCAGTATGTAATTGAGAAGGCTGCTGGTGTGTCGACGACACGAGTGAATGTAGACGTGTAGGGGTATCGCGGGAGTGGCGGAAGGCAGAGGTGGGTCGGAGAAGAAGAAGAAGCGAGCGGTAGGCTGGATTTTAGTTAAGAAAAATATTAGGGCTGGGTTTCAATTGTTAAAAGATGGGGAGAGGGTATGGGTTTCAATTATTAGAAAAAGGGGTGGGACTGTAAATAAAAAAAAGATGCAAGGGACTGGGTTTGTAAACAAAAAAATGAAAAGTTATTTTTGCCCTCAATTAACGGAGGAAAAATTAGAGTTAACACTTTGACCTGACAGAGGGGCCAAGAATCAACAATTTTGTAAGTTGAGAGGTCAAAAGTGTTCAAAAAAAGATGAGGGATGAAAGGTCAATGATGGTGATAGTTCAGGGGCCCCTGAAGTCGTTCGCCCTTTTAAAAAATTGGAGTACTCCCTACGTCCCATTCTAAATTGTTGATTTAATTTTTGAGATTCAAATTTTGTAAACTTTGACCATAAATATAAAATAATATATAAGTAATAAATATATATCACGAGAGATATTGTTTATATGTAATTAGAGATATTTATGGTCAAACATGCTCATTGAAAATCTCGAAAAAGTAAATAAGTAATTTAGAGTGGGAAGGAGGGAGTATATATTAACAGAACTAGATTTTTTTGAAGTTTTAATATGGAGCATATATTGAGAGCACGTTTTTTATAAAACTTTTAATTTAATATTTGAAACTACAAACTATTATAATAGAAGATTCTAGATACTAGATTAGAGTTTAGATATTTACCTTTATGTTCCTCATATACTCTATTTATTTACACAGTAATCTAAACCCTAAATCAAGGGGAATTCCCTTTGACATGGTATCAAAGTAGTGTTAGTATCCTGCTTTTTTCAAAAAAAAATTCCGGCGCAACTTCTGCCTATATCCTCCCGTCGCCGCTTTCTTTTCCAACAAACATTCCGGGGTCCCTCTTCTCAAGGCAGCTCCTCTCTCCTTTTTTCTGGAAATTCCTTTTCTCCCGGCATTTCTTCTTTTCGTTTTTGGCTCGACTTCTTCTCCAACATTTTTTACTGGCGTACCTTTCAAATCGGCACGTTCATTTTCTGGTTTCCACTGTATTACCCTTCTTCTCAGACATGGATCTCCCTTGTAGCAATTGTCAACGTTCTCGTTCTCCGCTTGTTTTAGCAGCAAACCTCCCGTCACCGCTTTCTTTTCTAGCCAACATTCTGGCATCCCTCTTCTCAAGGCAGTTCCTATCTCACTCGTTCTGGAAATTCCTGTTCTTCCAAAATTTCTTCTTTCCATTTTTGGCTCAGCTTCTTCTCCGACAACTCTTTCGGCATCCCTTTCAGATATGCACCAGCGTTTACCGATCTCTTTTGCATTACCCTTCTTCTCATGCGTGATCCCTTCCAGCCGCTGTTGACGTTCTCGTTCTCCACTCATTTCAGCAGCAGAACTTCCTGGCCGCTTGTTCTCAGTTTTCACACGTGCGTGATTGTTCAGCTGCTTCATTTTCCCTCCAGCGCACATCCACACCAACTCAGCGAGTGCATTCATGTGGGCCTCCACACCATTGAAGGTTCTTCTCGTGTGTGATCTCCTTGCACCTACCATTCTCATCTCTCGAGTATTGCGTGAGCAATATTTTTCTAGCGCCACATTAGCAATTTACTGTGCCTTGCGTTCCTTGATCCAACTTATATACTCACTTTTGGCCTTTTTGGAATTATGCATCACTTCGATTCAATCTTCACTTTCCACCATTCTTCTGATCAGTAGATCATTGCTATGACGCAACTGCTCATATAACCTTTAATCCTAGACATCTTGAGAAGGTATAACCCTATCGTTGTTCTAATTCTGTATATATTGCCGTGGTGAATGCCTATCTATTTCTCATGTTGATCAGTGTAATCTTTCTGGCTTGCATCTTAATGATGTTCCTTTGGTTCCTCAAATTACCATAAGTTTAATGTTCATTAGTAAACTTACTTATGAACTATTTGTTATTATTATATTTGATGTCAATGCATTTTTCATTAAGCACAAGTACAGAGGAGAGATGTTGGGTAAAGGCAATAATCGTTCTGGCCTTTATTTCTTTGAGATTGATGATTCCACTTTTTTTGGGGAATCACGTTCTGGAAATCTTCAAGTTTCTTTTGAGCAGTGTCATTCTCACATTGGTTATGTTTTTACGTCACTCTTCAGTTACTGAGTAAACAAGGACATATATCTGTCATATCTATTTTGCATACACCTGTCAGTTGCTCTTCTTGTCAGATGGCTGAAAACGTATGCCAATTTCTACCAGCGATAAGCGAGCCACAGGTTTGTTAGATAAGGTGCATTGTGATTTGTGGGGACCGACTCTAGTTTTATTGATAGAGGGTTATTCTTATTATGTTGTTTTCTCTATGGTTTTTCACGATTCACGCGGTTTCTCCCATTACTTCGAAAGTTCGATTTGTTTGATATCTTTCTTCAGTTCCAGAAATTCATTGAGACTCAGTTTTCTACCAAAATTAAAATCTTGCAGACGGATGGCAGCACAAAGTTAACTAATCATCGCTTCCAAGATCACTTTGTATCTTGTGGCATTCATCATCAGATGTCCTCTCCCTGCACATCTACTCAGAATGACCGAACTGAGCGGAATCATCATCAAATCATAGAGATTGGCATTGCTATGCTATTTCACTCTCCCGTGCCGAAAGCTTATTGGGTGAACGATTTCTCTTCCTCAATTTATATAATTAACAATCTGCTTAGTTTCATTCTTGGTGGAAAGTCTCCATTCAACCCTCTTTTTGGATCCACACCAGATTATTCTCATTTCCACCCATATGGTTGTCGTGAATATCTGTGCTATTGCGCCTCACAAGTTTGCACCTCACTCCATTCCATGTATTTTTATTAGCTACAGCTCTTGTCACAAAGGGTTCAAGTGTCTCAATCTGACTATTGGACATGTTTATGTCCTACATTTTCCCAGTTTGATGAGATTATATATTTTTTTATGCCTCATCTTCATTGGATACCTATTTCACGTCTCATTTAGAGTTTTCTTCATTTACAAAGCCCTCGGCTGCATATTCATTTCCACCTAGCTCTCGTGCTAGATCACCTTCTATGGGGTCACCTTGCACAGTTTTTTCTGATTCTAATGCTCTGGTATTACCTGCACCCTTTTTTCCGGTCCCTGTGACTACTTTTTTGGCCTCAGTGTCCGTAACTTTGGCATTTTCATTATCACCTTAGACCCGCACCCCTCCTGCTTTTAATTCTCATGTTGTTTCCACCAATGCCTTCCCTGAGCTTGCTCCCGCTCCCACTCCCACACATCGGATGACCACGAGGATGATGGACGGTTCTCATCGTCCTTCGTCATTCTCCGATTATGAGGTCACTAGCTTTTTGGCTGACCTAGTTTCTCAGACTGAGCCACGGGAGTATCGTGCAGTCTCCGTGATCCTCGTTGTGCTTAGGCTATGGATGAAGAAATGAATGGGCTTCTCCACCAACACACTTCAGATTTAGTGCCTTTCTCCCGGCAGTGAATGTGGTCGGCTCCAAATGGGTTTTTTGTCTTAAGTATCGTCCTGAGGGTAGTATACTACAAGGCTCGTCTGGTTGCTCAAGGTTTCTCCCAGATTCCAGGATTCGACTTTGATCATACCTCTAGCCCCGTGGTGAAGGCATCACACTGTCCTTGCTACTGCCACCATTCGCCGATGGTCTCTTCATCAACTAGATATCAAGAACACGTTTCTTAATATTATTCTTGGCGCTCTGGTTTACATGGATCAACATGTCGACTACAAGGACGATTCTCATACCGATTATATTTATCGCTTGTAAAAGAAATTTATGGTTTTAAGCATGCCCTTCGTGCCTGGTTCCGATGCTCCAGCACTAATATCTGTCGGCTTGGATTTCTTTGCAGTTTGGCTGACACTTCCTTGTCTGTCTTTTCTCAAGGTGCTACGTTGTTGTATCTTTTGGTTTGTATTGACGATATCATTCTTACTGGATTTGAATCCTATAATATCCATCAATTCATTGTTCAGACTGATAAGGAGTTTTCCATTAAGAACTTGGGCTGTCTGCATTACTTTCTTGGCTTGGACGGGGTCTACTCCCTCTGTTTTGTTCTTGGGCAAGGCCAAGTATGCTAGTTATATACTTTGTCGAGCAGGGATGACAGATGCTGCCACTATTTCCACGTTATTTTTCCAGCATTCTTAGCTTCGTAGTAATACTAGTGGAAAGTTTTCTAATATCACTCTCTATCGATCCTTGGTTGGTCCTCTAAAGTATCTCACTATCACTTGTCCAGATCTTGCTTTTGCGGTTAATTCTGTCAACTAGTACCTTCAGGATCCTCATGATGATCAATTTGCAGCTGATACTTGCATTCTCCACTATGTTCATGGCACTTTACACTATGGCCTTCCTTTTCGTTCAGCTCTCTCTTCCGAGGTGTTGGCCTACTCATAGTCAAACTGTGGGCATAGTCTTGAGACTCGTCGCTCGATGTATGGCTATGTTCTATGTCTTGGTGGAAATCTTGCTTCTTGGAGAAGTAAGAAGAAACCCACCGTTTCTCGCTCCAACTCTGACTCTGAGTATCGTGCTTTGGTAAACATTGCGGCATAGGTGGTTTGGTTATCTCATCTCCTTCGTGATCTTCGGTTCTAACTCTCTGGACCTCCGCTCTTGCTATGTGACAACAACAATGTCATTTTTCAAGCCCAGAATACCGTTGCTCACAAGTGATCGAAGCATATCGACATTGACTACCACTTTGTTCGTGAGTTGGTTTCTTCGGGGAAGCTTTGTCTTCATCATGTTCCTATTTCATTTCAGATTGCCGACATCTTCACGAAAGGGTTTCCCCGTCCTTTGTTTGAGTTCTTTAGATCCAAATTATGCGTCTCGGAGCATACGACGCTTCACTTGAGGGGGGAATGTTAGAATAGAATATTCTAGTAAATAATTATAGTTTAGATATTTACCTTTATATCCTTCATGTACTTTAGTATTTATTTACACTTTAATCTAAATCCAAACTCAAAAGGAATTCAGTTTTACACATACTTAACACATATATTGTGTATCATCTCCCTTCCCTACTATAAAATAGATCTTCACTCTCATGTAAAGTTAATAATTGAAATTGTCTTCAATTTGGCCATTTTTATTACTTTGGTAACATGGAACTTATAATGATTCCTTTTAATTCTTCAAATTAAATTGTATTTTTTAATAGTTCTTGAGTGATAAGTGATAGTTAACTTGATTAAATCGTAGAACGATTAGAAAACAATTTTTTTTAACATCATCACTAGGAAAAAATCTTTAAATGCACTTATTAGACGGATAATTTTTAACTTATGCGACCAAATCGAACGTGAGGATCAAATTGATAGACAAATGGAGTACGTTTGAATTTTTTTAATACTAATAAACGGATAGAAGTCTATCAAACCCTCCACTTTAATTAATGGTATTTTCTTAGAGTCTTTCCTTGCCGCAGCCTCCCATCGTCCTTCTCAAAAACCTAAAAAAAATCTTCAATATTCTTTCCCCTATTTTTCCATCATAGAGATATAGGAAGATAATAGTTTATTTTAATTCACTTTTTGTTATTAAATAAGTCTGGTATTTGTCTCCGTATATTAGTTTTATTTTTCGACCGGATCGTTTCGTTGTGTTCGTGATGATAACTCGATTTAATTATTTTTGCCGATGTACTGTTCTTGATTTGTTTGTACTGATCGTGTGTTCGTAATTTTATTTGTATTTTTATCTCAAAGGTTCCATTAATTTGGATATGGAAATCTGTATTTTTCAATGTGTATACAGTTTGAACAACATATACTGTGCTTGGATCAAGTGGTGTTAGAACTGTAGATGATCCCTATTTGGCGTAGTGATATTGATGCGTGATACACTCCTCTCCGCCAAGTGGACCGATTTATTGCACTAGTTATTTATAGTATTTATATGATTATTCAGTTGACCGATTTATTGCACTAGTTATTTATAGTATTTGTATCATTATTTTATGAGGTGCAATGTATTTGCTGAACTCTTAATTTATATATTAAATGGAATTATTATTGGAAAAAATTTAAAAAAAATCTATTAAATATATTTTGAAATTGTTTAACCTCATAAAAATGTTTAAATTCAAGAGAAATATAAAACCAAACAGAAGCCATGTGATGATGTGAAACTACTTACAAAAACAGTCTCTGGGTATTAAAATTAGACCTTTTTTAAAAGTTTCACTTACAATTCATTTAAGACAAAATCTTGGGAAAGACGGTCTTTCCATAAAATTATGAAAAAACGAAATTTAATTGAAAATATAAAAGGTAAAAGGTCTTAGTTAAAATATTAAAATTTTATTATACAACATGTAGTAGTTATAAAGTTTATAACCCGATTCATGCAACTCGAAAAATTTATTTTAGTTTCTTCTAATTTACACTTTAAACCTTGGTCTTTCCATTACTTATAGAAAGAGCGTATTTCAAGAGACGAACTCTTAAAGAAGAATCATTATTTAAAGAGTAATTTTATTCTGTATTATAAGTGTATGAGATATTAATCCCAACATTCTCCTTATATCTGTTTATTACAAAACTTCACACTTTTTCTTCACCGTGTTCCAATGTTGGATTACTCATACTACTTTTGGTAATTTTTTCCAAAATTATTCTTCACAGATTTACACTGTATTCTCATTTTCCTTAATTTCTTCTATAATACATTCCTTTCACTTTGAATATCGTGCCTAATTCACAGATTTTTTTTATGTGGGGATTAAATATGTGGGGTGAAGGGTCAATCTAAATACGATATGTGACAAGTGAGTGAATCAAAGAAAATGAAAAGGATAGAAAATCAACATTTGATCCTACTCAATTGTCACATGTCGTATTTTGATTAGTCCATCACCCCCACATACTCAATTCCCCTGCATAAAAAATTTCCTGCCTCATTCACCTATCAACGTAAACATTAGACAAATATAACAACTAAGATTAGAAAAATGCACATTTTAGTGTGTATTCTAAAATGAAATGCTAGAATAGTTATCTACATTTTAAACTATGATCAGACTTACTGAATTAACAGTAAGAATCTTCCGTTGCCTATCCCCATATTAACTTTGCTTATTTGTTTGTTATTTTTTGGTTAATTACTTCTTCTTTTTTAAAATTACACACTATATTTTTAATATTTATAGTATAAATTAAGTATAAAAATATCATTTAAAAATTATTTAATTTAAAGTATAATATTTAAATGACAAAGTCTCGGGAAAATCGTCTTCCCATAGGCATATGGAAAGACTGGTTAAATTAAAATTATAGAAATGTAAAAGGTTTTAGTTGCAATACTAAAAATTTATCATGCAACATTTAAGAGTGATAGGTTTATGACCCGATTAATACAACCCAAAATTTTTATTTTTATTTCTTCAAATTTACAGTTTAAACCTTGGTCTTTCCATAACTTATGGAAAGACCGTCTTTTAAGAGACGAACTCTATTTAAATTTTAAAAAATATGATTTAAAATATAGTTATTGTTCCATAATTTGGAAAATGTCATTTTTGAGAGAACTTTCACTTACTCCTCCAGTCCCAATTCAAACTGCACATTTACTATGTGACACTATTATCTATCAAATTTTGACCACATATTTGACTAGATATATAAGCAATAAAATTATCGTACGTGATATTGTTATATTCACCATTACAATTATTTTCTCAAAAGTAACTCTTTTTTTACCGTTATTATATGTAGTTAATTAAACATATTAACAGCTAGACGAATTTTTTAATAAGCATAAAAAAAAATTCAATTTGACTTGGGACGGAGTTGGGACGGAGGGATTATTAATTTGTGTGTGGAAATGGAGTACTACACAGACAAGTGAGAGAAAGATGATTAGTTTTGGCGGTGGCCATAGCCAGCTCATGAACCAACCTTTCTGCCCCCATCTTTATTCATCTCTTTACGGATGTTCTCCGGTCACCGGCCGGCCAGGCGTTCAATTTCCGGTAAACAAAAGATGTGACCGTGTTTGTGTCTTTACGACATAACTTAATTTGATTCCCATCATTTAACAAACGAACTCAATTACTATGAAATATTAAGAGAATCTTAATTCAATGTGACAACTTGCTAAAATATGAGTTCTTCCCTCCGTTCGGGTTCTACTTACACACAATTAGTGGCGGAGCCACAGCTGTACAAAGTAGGGCAATTGCCCTACCTTTTTTTCAAAAGAAATATTTTTAATTTTTTGTAGTTAATTAATATTTTTAATTAATGTTTTAGTTTATTTTTTTATTTTAAACCCACTTTATTCCTCTAAATTTTAAAATTTCTTAAAATTTTAACACTGTTTTCAAAGACAGAATCAACAAATTAAATTTTGACCCACCAAATTTTTTTTCTAGCTCCGCCCCTGCACACAATCATTATCACATTATTCAAAAAATATGTTTGACATTTAATATGTTTATCTGCGTATAATAACAACATATAAAAAATTGGTATTTAGAAACTACTTATTATGACGAATTCAACAATTAAAATCATATACGATGATATTGTTGTCTATATATCTATTCAAATATGCGATTAAACTTTGAAAGAGAATATTGTAAAAATGTAAAAGTGCAGAGCTGGGATGGACGTAGTACTTAGCACATATCATATATGGTATGGTCGACAGGATTTATAAGTTGCGTTTGATTATAAGTTAACTGTTAAATAGAATGTTAAAAATAACTCATTCAAGAGTAAAAGTTAATTTGGAAAAAAAAAGTAAAATTGGTTTCCCCTACTTTTAAAATTAGTCAATTTTACTTATAAATGCAGTTTAATTATTTAATTTGAGTTCATCTATTAAAATACGGTATTTTCATAAGTTAAGGAAAGATCAAAGTTTAAACTGCAAATTAGAAGAGATTAAGATAAAAAAAATTGGGTTGCATTAATCAGGTCATAAACTTATAAGTGCTGCACATTGCATAATAAATTTTTAATATTAAAACTATAAAATATTTTACCTTTCTATAATTTTAATTCAATTCCGTCTTTCCATAGACACATGGTAAAGCCAAGACTTTGCCATTTAATTTTAATTCTATTGTATGTTTATATTTTTAATTTTTCAATTAATTCTGGGTAAGTTGAATTCAATTTAAATCATGCTATTAAACTTTTCCTTATTGTTTTAACTTTTAATTTTTGTTAATGTTTGGAATCGATTTATTAGATGAAGCGCGCATGTCATGATCAATGACTTGAGGAGGAGACATAATTAGATTTTTATGAAGAAACATATCGAATATAAATCAATTTTGTCCACAGATTAGTGGGTAGAACTGTAGATACATATGAGTGAAAGGATTGAACCGTGGATCACCAGCAAACGGTATTGAAATTGATTACTCCTCTCTCCCGACTCAAATTGCAAAGAAATATTTTTTACGATCTCCAACATATTCGTTTGACCATTAATATATTTAACTACATATTATATCGGTAAATAAAAAGTTACTTTTTAGAAACTACTTGTTATGACGAATCCAACGATATCATTTACAATATTATTATTTATATATCTATTAAAATATGCAGTCAATGTTTTTCTAGTTTGATTGAATCTTTGATTCCTTGCCATTTGAGCTGGAACAGAGAGTATAACCTGATCAATCAAACATTATATGGTCAAATCGAGATTTTATACAGTAGCGTTTTCAATGTTCTGAAATTGTGGTAGTTTTAGTTCGTTCAGATTATACTCGTATAATATTAATTTTTTAGCTAAGTGTTTATGTATCCTTAAGTTCTTTGGTATGTGTAATTATAACTTTGAATTTTTTGAAAGTGCATTTATATCCAAAGTCATCTAAACATACATTTGTACCCATACATATTCACACTGATCTAAGCGGGCACTGAGGTATAATTTTACATATTTTGACCGGCCATGAGTGTATCTGGACTTTTAAAAAACTGAGGGTTATATTTGAACTTTCCAAGGAACTGAGGGTTATCTAAGCATTTCACTCATTATTTTTTCTTCTCAAATACTCCCTCCGTTGCTCTAACACACTTTTCTTTTTGACTTGTTTCTTTATATTGACAGATTTTTCACTTTTCGACATGAGTCTTTCAGTTTCATCCGCTCATTCTATTCTACATATAATTTCATTCTTATTTTCTCACCTAAATCAACATCTAATCCTATGATGACACTAATTTAGAAGCGAGAGGAGTACATCATCACCTGATGAAATATGAGCTCAATCTAGAGTATATGTGTAGCTATCAAACCAGTCTAAACAAATATTTTACCCTTTTGTATTTACTCCATAAGAATAGACATTTATGGTACCTAGCATTCTAATTGTAGTATTAATGCCAGTCGCTAGCTATCAATATTCATGAAATAAACGCACTGTAAAGTTGCCCTACATAGACGAACCTATGACCTCGCTAAGTTGACAAAATCCAGCAAAGGTATATCTTCAAGGAGATCCTCCAGACAACGGCTAGTGTACAAGAAAAGTAAAACTAAATGCTTTATGCATATACGTAGACTAAAACAAAGAGAAAAAATGCTGGAGTAACTCCCAATATCCTTGTAACGTCCTCTCCCAATATCCTTGTAACGTCCCGTTCTCTGAAGTTTATTTGAATCGATTTAATTTGAACTGAATAAAAAATGAGTATGTTGAAAAATAGTATTATACGATTAAATTAAGTTAAATTTCACCCAAATCAAATTTATCATGAATTGAAATGAACTGATTCGAACTGATCCGAACCGAATTGAACCAAATTGAAATACATGTGAACTCTAGAGAATAGAGTCTAAGTGCAGACCTAACTTTCATTTTTTTTAAAAGACCAAATATATTCAGAACCGACGTCGACTTTGAAAATTATAAATCTGTCACGGACAATCAACTTCGACAAAATAACTTTTGTTGTTAACTCGATTTGTATGGACGAAATTAACCCTTATTAAGCATCTGAAGTGAAAAAGGTGTTCATATAACCTACAGTTCTGTGATTAGTGTCAACATAACCCCAATATTTTTTAAGTGCATGTATAACCCTGATTTGCTCTGAAATCCTAATTAGTGCTGGTATTCGCTGATTTCTGCGAATACATCAAGATAATTTCAATAAAATTCAATTCAGTTTAAACTAACCACTTGTTCGTTTTTAACGTTATTGCATTTCATTTCAGTTTGGTTCAATTTTATTTAGTTTTATTTGAATCCAAATCCAATTCAGTAAATCTCAATCCCCTCATTACTGTTACTCAATTCACTCAATTTTAGTCCAGCTCACTTTAGTTTCATTCAATTCATTTCAGTTCCATTCACATCAGACGCAAGCAAACGAGCTTCAATTGTGACTACGAGTGGTTCTTCCCGCTCGTCCGCATTGTTCAAGTATTAAGGAATATGAATATTAGATTACAATATGAATATTCCTGTAATATTACTTGCAATTGTAATTAGATTAGAATTCATTTTCTAGTCTGATTTAGGTCTTCTGTACTAGTATATAATGTATCCCAGAGTATGAATGCAAACACAACATCATTACCCGTAAATATTCTTCACATGGTTACCCATGCCTCTACATAGGTCCGCCACTGTCCACATCAGTCTGCATTCTTAACAGGCAGTGATATATTTGATAATGTCATAAATCTCCAAGAAATGATAAGGTTTTTACATACTAAGAACCCTGATTGCATCTAGTCATTGTCATTCTCCAACAGGAAATCACAAAATTTCATAAGAATTTGCAGCAGAATCACGACTCAATGCTGCTTTCTTTCCTCTTTTTTTCTCACTTTCCGTGTTCATTTTTGCTGCGGGCTCAAATCAATGGAGGATATCACCATGGGTACATCTCTCCTCTTCTTGTACAAATTTTTCAACCCACCAAACTTGTGTTTTTAGACTCTAAAGGATGCTCTACACCAGCTTTTGAGTCTTATATAGTCCTTTTGACGCAATTTAGATGTTCTTCTGCAGCTGAGATTACTAATATAAACAATTTGTTTAAATTAGTAATCTTTGCCTTCCTTTTTCCTTCTTTTATACTCCACAATTGTATCACTAAAAGGCTTATCAAGTCCGGCAGGGTGGAGTTCTTCAGCTATGGAACTTTTCATTTGCTATTTTTACTACGCTTTTTCTGCTAAGTAGCAGCACATATGTACGTATATATGCTTTCCTTCAGTACAGGTAGGGGAGCCAAATATATGCCCTCCACTTCTCTGAGGTGGTTAAATTCAAAAAAAAAAATAATCTCCTTAGATGATAGGTCGGTGGATGGTGTTCAGTTGGTAGTTCAGATGGTGGTTCTATGCTAATGAAGCATCTGCTCTGCTGAACTGGAAGAGATGTTTGTCGGTGGCTATCAAATCTTGTAGCAGATCAAGTTATTCATAAGTGGCTTTTTGTGAAATTATTCAACTTGAAAATTTCATATTATAACAAGAAAAGTATCGTTAACGGTTAGACCACTCATGAAAAACCTCGTTTCAATAACTTTTAGCGTCAAATTAAATTATATTTTTTATATAATGCGATACATCTTTAACAAAACTACAGTGATTTGATTTTTTTTATTTATTGCAATAATTTTTTCACGACTATTAAAAACTTGTTGCAATAAACAAAAACAAACATTAAATCATTTCATTAATTATATCAATTATAAAACTACCATGTTTAATGGTTAGTCGGTAAAAAATACTTTGTGTTATAACAATTCTAAACAATTGTCTAATGGGGATGTTTTACAATAACTCATCTCATACACTATATAATAGAAATTGTTTGCTTTGTGATTTGCTATGTTGATGCTGTCAACCGAGAATATTGCAGTCATTTTGACTATTTTAAACCCACGTTATCTAAAAAATAACATATTAATATTATTAGAGTTCGTCTCTTGAAAGACAGTCTTTCCATAAATTATGGAAAAACCAAGGTTTAAACTGAAAATTAGAAGAAATAAAAATAAAATTTTTGGGCTGCATTAATCGGGTCATAAACTTTATAACTACTACATGTTGCATAGTAAAATTTCAATATTGCAACAAAAACCTTTTACAATTTATTGTTCAACTAAATCACATTTTTCCATATGCTTATGAAAAGACGACGGTGTTTCCCAAAATTTTGTCATATTATAATATGTTATATTGATTTTAATCTTTTACTATTTTTTTGTTATTGAAAATATTTACTATATATAAAATCAATCATGTTAAAATATATGATTTCTAAAAATATATTTAAAACCATTAATATCCCACTATACTATACTCCCTCCGTCCCACTTTAAATTGCTTATTTACTTTTTCACGGTCTTCAATGAGCATATTTGACCGTAAATATCTCTAGTTACATATAATAAAGTGGCATAAAAAATTAATATTTAGAAAGTAGATGTTAAGACAAATTTAACAATATCTCACATGATATATTTATTATTTGTATATTAATTTATATTTGCAAAGTTTGACTCTCAAAAACTAAATAAGCAATTTAGAGTGGGACGGAGGGAGTATATATCACTGGAAAAAATCTAAAGATTCCCATAATCTGAAATAACAAACTGTTTGGATTTTTTTATGCAATGATAAATTACTTTTGATAGAAATATATACATATTATTTATTTATTTATATATGACAAAGTCTTGTTTCATACCGACTAACTGATAAATGAGAACATTTTATAATTAGTGAGATGAATAAGGTCATTGGATATTTACTATTATTTATTGCAATGCCAATGAGATACATTTTAAAATAAATCTCAACATATAAATAATTACTTCTTGAATAATTTAAATAAAATATTATAAAAATGAATTTAACTCATTTTGCTTGGCAACTAACTACGACAAGAAGCAAGACTCAAGATCACTCTGGAGGACTTATAAGAATATGAATTCATATCTAAGATAGATCCAAAAAAAATCATGTCAACATGTGTAGTGGTGAAATTGCTCTTGTGTTTTCATTTTATTAAATATTCAATCTTTCTCTTTCACCTCATCAACTGAAACCACAAAGAAATCACTCATTTTACCCCCACAATGGTTGAAATCACTATGAAACCATTTTATGGATCTCACTTGTTTTCTCTATACTACTCATTAACTTTACCATCAATATTTAATCTAAATAAATTTACCTGCTAAACTAAATTGACATGTGAAATTTAATAATAAATTTTTTATTTCTTTCTTTCAAAAAAATTAAATATTTTGTGATCTAAAATTTAATAATAAGAGAAATTGATTTTAAAAATTCAAGATTCAAAAACATTACATTTGAAAGACCAATTATTACGATTTGAAAAATTACAATAAACATTTAAAGGCTAAAATATTGATCTAACATGTCGAATTATTACAAATCGAAAATTGAAATATTAATGTAGTCTAACCAATTGTTACAAACACAAAACAAATTACAAATAATAAAAACTAGTGTCCCAATTATTTAAAAAATGAAATACAAATTATTTTTAGAAAAAAAAAAACTGATTACAAATATTTTAAAAAATGAACTACAATTATTACTAAAAATGGATTATAAAGTGATAAAAATATTAAACATGAAATTTAGATGGAAAAAAAACAAAACTAAGAATATGCGCAGTGGGGGTTTCAGAGTGATTTCAATTAGAAATTGAAGCCGAACTAAAATCATACTGAAATCACGAACCCCAAAGTGGGTGTTTTAAAGTGGTCCCAAACAAATGAGACCACTTTGCGGTTGCACATAATTGGAACTGCTCCCAGTTCCATTTTTTGTCAAACTCGTGTGCTTGTGAGGCCTGTGCTGAGGTGCAGGCCATTTATTGTCCCCTCAGCTGCAACATAGCAGCAATTGTCCCCAGTTTTTTAAACCTAATTTTGGACACGTGGATCAATCATATGATGTCATGTGTTCCAACGAAAAATTTTATTTAAAAAGCTGCATTTAAAAATATTTGAAAATATTTTTTTGTACTTCTTAAAAATTGAAAAAAAAAATTGGAAAAAATCTTTAAAATGCTGAATTTTATTTCAAAAATCAAATTTAAATTTTGATTCTTTTTAAAAATTGAAAACACATTCTTCTAAAAAATTATGATTCATTTTAATTCATGTTCATAAAATAATTTTTAAAATTTGAAATTAATTTTTAAATATGAAATTTTAAAAAACAAAATTCAATTACAAAATTACAAGTATATTACTCCCTCTGTCCCAGTTTAAATTGCACAGCAATCATTATCAAGTTGTTCAAGATACAAGTTTGACTGTTAATACGATTATACGGTAAATAAAATTTTGATATTTAGAAACTACTTGTTACGAGGAATTCAACAATACCACATAGTATGATAATATTGTTGCACATATATCTATTCAAATATGAAGTCAAACTTTGATAGAGAATAGTGCCTGAAAAAGCAACTATGCAATTTAAGCCAGGACGGAGGGAGTATTAAATTTCACATTTCAATTTATTTCGATATGCAAATTTATTTAATTAAAGAGTCCGTCTCTTGAAAGATGGTCTTTCCATAAGCACTGGAAAGACCTGGGTTTAATCTGCAAATTTGAAGAAATGAAGATAAAATTTTGGGATTGCATAAACCGGGTCATAAACTTTTTTAACTACGTCATGTTGCGTAATGAATTTTTAATATATTAACTTAAAAAATTACCTTTTTATTATTCTAATTAAATCTCGTCGTTCTATAATCTTAGGGAAATACGATTTTTCCCAATACTTTGCCTTAAATTAAATATTAAAGATAAAATTAATGAGTATGATAGAGAAAATCAAGTGGGATCCATGAATTGGTTTCAAAGTGGCTTCAGCTACTGTGGAGGTAAAAATAAAGGAGTCTGTCTCCTATGAGATCGTCTTATGGTGAGACGAGGGGCAAACTATAAATAATGTACGGGAGCTCTTAAAATTCAGGGGTTTGAAATATTAATATATTATTTTTGGGGTCTTCTCTTAAAACGATGCTAAAACTAAAGGATCAAAACGCAATTTATCAAAAATGATAAACCCCTCTATCACCCTTATCCCATCTTTCGTCCGCCGATCACTGCACCACCCCGCCGATCGTCCTTTGAAATATCATTCTCATTGCTTGTGTGATCACCCTTCACGGGCATCTATGGAGCTCATTTTCAAAGCAGTGGTCGAGTGCGGGTGGTACGGTATCAAAATCTAAATTGCAATGATCTGGTTTAAACAAAGTCTTGAAGATAGGGATCTGGTTTGCCCAAAATCCATCGACGCCCACCCGCTCCGATTTGGGCAATGAATTAGGGCACTCGATTTAAGCACTTTCATGTTTGATCACGCCTTAAACATGAACAAATATAAGGTTAGTCTAAAGTACCGTTTTCAATTTGCCCACTTCACGTCTTGCGTGAGTATGGTTCTCTAATTCTGATTGTTGTCTGTATCTTCAAGACTTTTGGCTTTTATGGAGCAATAAGAGGAGATTTTCGAGCGGAATATGCAAAGGAGATTACAGATTGCAGCGACAGCAGTACAATTTCCGGTGACAGGGAATAGGGTCAAAGGGCATTGGATTAGAGTTGTTAAAAAAATTTAATTGGGGTGAGCTTATTTTTACTTGAATTTTGTTCTAATATTAAACTTAAATATTCAAAAATCAAGTAAAAATAGTAAAACATTAAATAAAAATAGTAAAACATCAAAATGAAAATATAAAATTTAAACGATAAAACATCAAATTAAAATACTAAAACTTTAAACAAAATGTTAAAATGCACATCATTTAAAACTATTTAAACATCAAATTATAATACTAAAAGTGCATAGTTTCAAGATAAAATAGTTAAATATCAAATAAAAACACTAAAAATACACTAGATTAATAAATTATAAATATACATGTATAGTTAAGTAACAACTAAAACACTAAAATATATCAAATTTAAAAGGTTAAGTAAAAAATATAAACACGGAAAATTCACATCAAATTAAAATAATTAAACATCAAATGATAACACTAAAAAACACATCAAATAAAAATATTTTAAACATCAAATGAAAATGCTAAAATATACATCAAATTAAAAAACACTACAATACACAGCGAATTAAAATAGATAAAACATCAAATCAGTACACTAAAAACACATAAAAAACTTAATTACACATAAAATTTAAAAATCAAGTGTCAAATCAAAATGTGACACTGATATCGGAAAAACATTAGCATTAAAAAATTTAAAAAATTGCACCGTTGAAACAACAAGTAATACACAAAATAAAAATGTAATATTCCAAAAACAATTACCATAAAATATCAAAATTTAACTTTAAAATTCATGATTTTAGTGGGGGGGGAAATACCTTATGAAAAAACATCACAAGATTTCGTTGAAACGTCGAGTACTAAAAATGAAACATCAAGTTTGATAGTAAAATTTCCCTCATTGCGTGAAAATGAGGGGAAAAATTGATTAGTAACTTTCTCCAATCCGAATTCTTGATCCACGAGATTCTTATGATCCGAAATCATTAATTCTCCAATTATTTATAAGCAACACCCCTAAAAAATGATATGTGCACCTAAATCCCTTCTTCCTCTCCCAAGTTTTCTTAAATTATATTTGGAATCTCATCTCTAATTAAATTTCATAATATTACACATCGATCCTTGGTCTCTATAAGATGGTCTCGCACAAGACTTTGTCAAAATAGAGTTGTTTCTTTGTAATTTCAATTGATGGGGTGAAAGAGAAATATTGTATATTTAATGAAATGAAATCACAAGATCGGTTTCAAAATGATTTTGCCAGTGCACATGCTCTAAACAAAGCAGAGCAAAGAAAC
>JAULKJ010340551.1:0-18367 GCA_032355405.1 Rubia balearica | reverse complement strand
AGAAAAATGAAACTATAAACATCAACTCTTATTACCGAAACCTCATCCGAAAAATTAAGAACATCAACATGAGAATTATTTTTGAGCATTATCTCAATCAAAATACAATAAACCTCAGCATGTCTTTGAAAAAATAAAATAAAAAAGACATTAAACCTCACCTCTCCGGCGTCGGCGACTCTGCCTCCTCAGACCGCGTGTATTCCACGCGCGTCTTCTTCAATTGGGCGCGTGCATCTCACGCGCCCCTCTTTTGCAGGTCGTCGTCTCCAGCTTGTCGTCTCCAGCGGTCCTCCATCGCAAGCTCGTCGACGAAACCCTAGCTCATCGCATCGCCGTCGCCTCGCATCGTCGCCGTCACCTCGCATCGCCGTCGCATCACCGTCACAGTCGCATCGTCGCCGTCGCCTCGCATCGCCATCGCCTCACCTCGCTTCGCATCGTCGCCGATTGCTCCTCGTCGTCGTCATCGCGTCGCCCTAGCTCCGTCGCGCCGTCGCTGTGTTCCACCAGCAATCGCCACCGCGAACCAGAAGAAGAAGAAGAAGCCTCGAATTCCGGTGAATTTCCTGCAGTTTCCTATCGGCCAGCGGCGGTTTCCGGAAACCGGTGGTAGTTTCCGATCGGCAGAGCTGTTCCGATCGGTTACCAGAAAAAATGAAAAATGGAAATTCTTATTTGTTTTGTGTATATATATCAGTTTGATAATTGCTCAGTAGGTCCCTATATTTTTCAGCATATTTTTAAAAAACCCCATCCCAAATGACAATTCTTTTAATTGCACAATAAATCCCTCGCCTAAAGTTTAGGCTGCCTAAAACAAGACTTTGTGTATTTTCAATACTTATTAATAACTTAATGTATGGATGTATATCAGTATTAGTAAATCCGGTTGAGGAAGAGGAGTAGGTGAAACAAAATTGATAAAAGTAAAATATTTAAGTCTCAAAAGACAAAACAATGTCGTTATATTTGTGGTATGGCGTATTAGCGTGTGGATTATTCCCTGCATGTATGATTCCAATTTAAAATAACGTGATGAAATATATCCCTAACATCACTCCTAAAATAATGGAATGGACACTAAAGTAGTAGCACCTCATTTTAAATTGATTGTTGTTTGAAACTAATCCTGGATTTCAAGGCTTGTACAATATAACCATTCCTTCTATATTTTTTTCCTTTTAAAACTCATACATGATTGTCCAAGAAACTTTTGCGGGATCATTTGTCCGGGACTAAAAAAATAATTATTATTTACTCTTTCCGTGTCGGTAAAAGTGATAATATTTATTGATTCGTTCCAATAAAAATGACATGATTTGATAATTACCTATATAGTGATAAAATTTCAACAAAATTTCAAACCCAATTCACTGTTTTTTCTAATAATACTACTTTTTCACAATTATTTCATAACACGCCATTTTATATTAAAAGAGTGAATTAAAAGTAATTCCGTCATTTTTAGAATACAATTTCGTCAACGAAAAGGGGAAAAAGGAATATAGATTTTTGATGGATTAAAAGGGTTGTGTGAAGGGAGAAGCGAGATTTCAAAAGGGTTTATTTATAGCAAGAACAATGAAAATGAGTTTTTGAGATGAAATAGAAGATAAGTGAGTGGGAAGCGATTCAGCCAAGAGATAAAAAGCTCATTTCCCAATTCTTTCACTGGTCTTTGTAGGGACTAGGGGTGTTCGTGGGTTTAAAATTGGATCGGAACCAAAATCATAAAAAAAACTCGGTCTGAGAACCGGATCGGTTAGTAATTATTTAGTATTGGAACCGGTCCAGAGTTATTCCGATTTTGGACCGGTATGGATCGGCGGACTTTATTAAAGTTTATTCTCTTACAAAATAAATTTTGGTGTTGAAAAAAAATTAATTAATTTTTTCTTTTAAAGATAGTAAACCAGAAGGAGTCTGTCTCTTGAAAGATGGTCTTTCCACAAGTAAGGTAAAGACCAAGGTTTGATTTGCAGATTAGACGTAATGACGATAAAATTTTTGGATTGCATTAATCAGGTTATAAACTTTATTTTGAAGTCATATGAGGTTCATTGATTAATGTATTGGCATTTGTTAAAGAAGAAAAATGTTCCATGTTGGAACATACTGAAGAAATTCAGATTTGGTGATTAGAATATTGCGAGGAAATTGATTTGGGGAAAATTGGAGATTAAGCAATATTTAATTCATCCGTATAGAAGCATAATGATATTATGAAAAATTCCTATAAATATGAAATTGGATTCATTGAATATTATGGGATATTTGAGATAAGGAAAATCCCTTTATTTCAGTGAGTTGGATATGCTTCAGAAGCAGATAAGTAATAGGAATATTATGGAGATAATCATGGAGTATTCTGATCTGCATATGGACTATAAATAGAGGACATTAATAGCTGCAAGGTGAGAGATTTTAATTGAGAAAAATCCGTACTTCAGATTTACATCTTCCGAAAGCTTTACAAGAGCCAGAACTTATATGTTCCAACATACATAATTTGTTGATCAAGTTCAGAGTTGTATACCTTAATTCCTCGGGAGGAGAAGATCAAGCGTCGACGAGTTTCAAGGTTAGAGGGAGTCCGATCAAGGCGGATCGGTAGCAAGGGGAACTTGCAAAATCACACGTTTAGAATTAGAAAAGACAAGAATAGTTGTATGGTGTACTTTGTACTGTATCTTTCTGATTAGTGAATTTATTTTGAATTGGGCCAGGCCCTACAGATAGAGGTGGATTTCACCAAACTACGTAACCAAGTTGTGTGTCTCATTCGTTATTTACTTTACATACTTGGTTAGATAAGTTATGTTGGAACATAGGCCTAATAGTTAAGATAAATGGTAATACCAAATTTTCAATTGGTATCAGAGCTTGGTCACTTACGTTTTTACCTTGGTTGTGTCAAGGAATGTGTGATCTGGTTTTACCATGGCGACGAAGGAAAATGCTTCTGTATCTCGGCCACCACTGCTGGAAGGAACAAACTACAAATACTGGAAGACACGCATGCGAGTCTTTTTAAATTCTCTGGATGAACTTGCATGATACTTTGTTGAGACCGAGTGGAATCCCCCAATTGAAGACGAAGAATCCAGTTCGAAGGAGAAAGGAGGAGAGTCATGTTCAAGGAAACAAAGCTCAAGGATAAATCATCATGGTCTCCAGACGAGTTGAAGGCTTCACTGGAAAATTCTAAAGCATTGAATGTTATCTTCACAGCAGTGGATGAAAAATAAGTTTTGCATCATCTCTACATGTCATCAGGCTAAAAAAGCATGGGATATTTTACAGACTGTACATGAAGAAACCAGTCGTTTACGTGAATCCAAACTACAGATGTTGGCTACAAAGTTTGAAGAATTGAAAATGGAGGAGAATAATACAATTGCAACATTCAATGGGAAACTTTGAGACATCTCTAATATGTCTTATCAACTGGGAAAAGTCAACAAGGAATCTATGTTGGTGAAGAAGACCTTGAGATCACTGCCCAAAATATTTGCAATAAAGGTTGCAGCAATAGAAGAAGCTAGAGATGTATCCACAATGTCCCTGGATGATTTGATGGGATTACTACAGATGTATGAGATGACTATGGAAGAGCCTGCAAAGAAAACTCAGAAGGATTTGGCTTTCAAAGTATCTTCATCACGGGATAACTATGAATTAGATAGTGAGGATGATATTGAAGAAATCGCTCTCATCACTAAGAATTTCTCAAGAATGCTGAAGAAGGTGGTGAACAAGAAATCATAAGAAAAAACTGGAGGAAGTAGACCACGTGGAAAAGAGTTTGGTAAGAAATGTGGAACTCGCATGGAGCAAGGAAACCAGCAGTTAACTAGAAATCAAGGTGGTGAAGCAACAAGGAAGGATTCTGTGTAGAGAATGTGAAGGTTTTGGACATATCCAGTTTGAATGTGTTAATACCTGGAAGAAGCGAGGAAGATCGTATGTCACCTCATGGAGTGAGGATGAAGAAGAAATATGGAGAGAAACTTATCAATAATTATGTGGCATTTGGAGCAAAGATTCACAATGATACGGAGAGTATGGACGTATGTTCCAACACAGACAGGATGTATGTTCCAACACAGACAGGATGTATGTTCCAACACAGACAGGATGTATGTTCCAACACAGATAATCTGGTATATTGCAACATATGTTCTGCCTATACTTCTAGTGATGACGAAGATCAATCCTTGAGTAATGAAGACATCTACACTTCATATGAAAAATTGTATGACATGTGGTTAAAGGTGACTGATGCAAATAAGTCCCTAAAGATGAAGAAAAATCAATTGGCTTAGACAAAGAAGGAATTGTTAGTACAGGTTGAAAAACTTAAGAGTGAAATTGAAGATTTGAACGTGAAAGTAAACTCTACGACTGAGAGGGTAGAGTTGGCAGAAGCAACAATCAGGAAGTTAAACTCTAGCAAGGCAAAGTTAGATGATATTCTGACCATGGGAAAAAGCTCCGGAGATTGACAAAGGATAAGTTATTGCAATGTATCATGCGATATGGGAAATTTCAAGATGGAAGTTCTAGACATGAAGAGAAAGGTGATTAAGACTCGTCAGCGAAAATCTCTCATTTGTAGCTATTACATGTTTCAAGGCCATATCGAGGAACGGTGTCTCAGATTACCTAGAGATATCATGAATGGACAAAAGTTGTCTGCATATTCCAACATGGACGATACCCAACTATCAAAGATGGTTCGAAAGGTATGGGTTCCTAAACGCATGAATATTTTTTTTGTTGCTCATACTTCTCTTAGTGCACATTCTAGATACTCGCGGTACTTTGATAGTGGTTGCTCTCGTCACATGACTGGAACTCAGGAGTTCCTGACAATAATAAGACCATATGATGGTGGCTTTGTTACTTTTGGAGATGGGAAGAGGAGTTATGTCATTGGTAAAGGTGAAATACACATTGAAGGATTTCCAGTATTTACTGTGTATTTATTGTTGAGGATCTAAAGGAAATTTGTTGACCATCAGTCAGTTATATGATGACAATATGACAGTTAAATTTCAGAAAGACAAATGTGTGGTGAGACATGGGAATGAAAAAGTACTTTCTGGCATTCGATCATCAGACAATTGTTATCTTCTGGAGAAAAAAGTGTGATGTCTAAGTTCAAAGCAAGATGAAGGCACTCTGTAGCATAGGAAACTTGGTCATATCAACTAAAAAACCTTCGGTGAAAATCGCAAATTCAAAGGCACTAAGCGGTATGCCTATACTTACAAACAAAAGTGGAATTGTATGCGGTCCATGTCAACAAGGTAAATAGATTCGATCTCCTCACTCTTTAGTACAGTATATTACTACCTCAAGGAATCTTGAATTACTACATATGGACTTAATGGGTCCAGTCAACACACCTAGTGTGAATGGAAAGAAGTACATCTTTGTATGTGTTGATGATTTTTCAAGATATATTAGGGTGGCATTTCTCAAAGAAAAATATGATACTTTGGACGTGTTAAGAAGTTTGGTGATAAAATTGAAGACATAGAAGGGAAGTCCGGTTGGAAAGATAGTCAGAATCAGAAGTGATCATGGCAGGGAATTTGAAAACTCTCAATTCGGTGATTTCTGTGATAAACTTGGCATTCAACATGAATTCTCTGCTCCAATCACTCCAAAGCAGAATGGAATTATTGAAAGGAAGAATAGAACACTTCAGGAGATGGCTCGTGTCATGCTTGCAGAAAAAGGCATACACGAAAAATGGTGGGCAGAAGCTGTCAATACAGCTTGTTATACTATTAATCGAGTGTATCTTCTACTGTTTACATGCAAAACATCTTACGATATTTGTAAGGAAAGGAAGCCAAGTGTATCTTACTTTCATGTTTTTGGAAGCAAATACTATATTTTACGAGATAAAGATCCATTGGCCAAGTTTGACAATCATAGTGATGTTGGTATATTTCTGGGGTATTCTGTGAACAATCAAGCATACCGTGTGTATAATATTCAAACAAACACGCTTATGGAGTCAATAAATGTTGTTGTGGATGATTTGGATGACAAATAGGATTCAAATAAGAAAGAAGATGAACCAGATGTTGAGCATGTTCCATCACAGATCAATCCGCCAGTGCAGCCAGACTATGTTGGAACACATGATCAACAAGAGGAGCAGCCGATGTCTGAAGAAGAGTATGTTTGAACATCTTCCTCCACACCCAATCTGCATGTTCCAACACAGGAGATACCAGAACCAATTTCAAGAAGAAACCGATCAATTCCTAGAGTGAACTACCAAGAGCTAGCCGGACTGCACTGTTTCATCTGACTCATTGAGCCAAAAAATTACAAGGAAGCATTACTTGATGAATACTGGATTGCGGTAATGCAAGAGTTTGAACGCAATGATGTATAGTATCTTACTCCTCATCCGAAAAGTGTACATGTTATTGGTACAATGTAGATTTTTAAGAACAAGTCTGATGGTGATGGTCAAATTACACGCAATAAAGCTAGACTGGTGGCTCAAGGATATACTCAAGTGGAAGGAGTCAACTTTGATGAAACTTTTGCACCAGTGGCCAGGTTAGAATCTATTTCCATCTTGCTTGCTATTGCTTGTACTATGAATTTTACATTATATCAGATGGATGTGAAAAGTTCCTTTCTGAATGGAGTGGTGAATGAAGAGGTATATGTGCAACAGGCTAAAGGATTTGAAGATCCTCATTATCCACATCATGTGTATAGACTTAAGAAGGCACTATACGGTCTAAAACAAACATCTAGAGCATGGTATGAGCGACTGACAAACTTTCTACTTAAGAAAGGTTATCGTTGAGGGGGAGTAGATCGTACTTTATTTGTGCTTTCTAAGTCCACCAAGTTTTTGATTGCTAAAATTTATGTGGGTGATATTGTGTTTGGCTCTATTTCATCATCTATGGTGCAAAATTTTGTGTCACTTATGCAGGTCGAGTTTGAGATGAGTATAGTTGGAGAACTCACATGTTTTCTAAGGCTTCAGGTTAAGCACGAAAATAATGGATTGTTCATAAGCCAAGGCAAGTATGCCTTAAATTTGGTGAAGAGGTTTGGACTAGTAGTGCTCGATCTATTCGTACTCCTATGGAAACTACAGAAAAATTGGTGAAGGATGAGAAAGGCGTCTCAGTCAATCAGAAATTATACAGAAGCATAATTGGAAGTCTCTTATATCTGACTACTAGCCGATCAAACATATGTTTCAGCATAGATGTTTGTACAAGATTTCAGACCGGTCCTAAGGAATATCATTTGACTGCAGTAAAGAGAATTATTGATATGTTAATGGGACTTCTGATAATGGAGTCTGGTATTCTAAAAATCAAGACTCGAGTCTTATTGACTATAGTGATTCTGATTGGGCTGGTAATACAGATGATCGAAAAAGTACTACTGGATGGTGTTTATTTATTGGCACGAATTTGGTCTCCTGGTATAGGAAGAAGCAAAATTCAATCTCTTTATCATATGTTGAAGCTGAGTATCTTGCTGCCGAAAGTTGTTGTGCACAATTATTAAGTATGAAACAAATGTTAATTGATTATGGAATTCAGCAAGGGCCTCTAAAGATTATGTGTGACAATAAAAGTGCAATTGACATCTCAAAAAATCTGGTTCAGCGCTCTAGAACAAAGCATAACGACATCAGACATCACTTCATTAGATATTTGGTTGAAAGAAAGAGGTTGTTGTAGTCTATGTTCCAACATGGGAGTAATATGGAGATATATTCACTAAACCATTGGATGCCTCAACCTTTGAATTTCTTAGACAACTCCTTGAAGTGTGTCGAATGTGAGGTAAGTTTCATCTTGCAACTCCTCTATACAATATGTATATTTTTTTGTTCCAAAAAATAAAATAAAAAAATAGAAACACAAAAATAATTTTTAAAAAAGGGCAGAAGAAGAAAGGTTGAAGTGGTTGGATAGTATGTTGGAAGTTATAGAAGTGACATGATTTGACTCGAGAAGAAAGGTTATTATTTCCTTGGAAAGGTAAAAAGGGGACACGGTTAAAGAGGAAAAAGGGAAGAAGTTAATTTTTATTCAAATTCTTTCATCTCTCCATATTCCCTCTTTTTCATAAGTGCACTCTTCTTCGTCTACCAAAACTCTCAAAAATCTTGGAAGACATTCTTGCCTAGTTTGAGTTATACTATAACTCTCTTGTCTAACCAAAATTTCTCGTTGAGATATTCCAACAATGGCCAAAAAAGGATTTGTGAAGCCTCTCCTACTCACCTCTGGCAAACCCGAGAAGCACGCACCAAGCAAGATGAAATCTTAGTATCAAAAGGTAAATTCCTCTGATTCTACCTGAGTTAGTTGGAAGGGAAGAAATTTTGATTCAATAGATGAGTTTGCTAAGTGGGTGAGAGCAAATCGAGTCACAGTTGATATGAGGAACTTACAAAACCTTAAGGTGGAATTTCTAATTGTTAATATGGAAGAATTTCTCTCTTGAGACATAGGAAAATTGTTCAATATTGAACATTTTGAAGTGAAGTTGCTGAAAGGTGAATTTAGAGAGTATAGAGGGAAAGACATGTTCCATGTTTACTCTTATATTTCGGGAAGGAGTTCTGAAAAATTTAAGAAATTACTGATGAGGAGGCTGTAGGATTGGAAGTAATTAGATCCACGGATCAGTTGAAAATGGTTCTGTTTGATACCGTGGTGGCTCAGAGGAATGAGAAGCTCAGGGATTTAAAGTCACCAGTGATAGTGATGTCTGATAGTGAAAAAGAAGGAGATGTTGAGTATTTTCCAACATACCAGCAAGAAGAGATGCAAGAAAAACCCCATAGAGGTAGATGATCCAGATGTGGGTTCTACTGGTGTTCTGGGAAATCAAGATGATCCTATGGATGAATCAGCTTATGCTGAAGTGGAAGATTCAGATGATGTGAAGAGAGGGGAAGATGACCTCACAATAGAAGTTGGTGAGGACTATGTTCCAGCACATGATGAATATGTTGGAACATATGTCATTGGAGATTCTGAGCAACAACAAGAACACTATTTTCTAACACAGGAATCTGATCTCACGTATTCCAGTGATGAAGTTCTTGATGAGTTCATCCAGAATAGGAAGGCCAAGAGGAAGGTTACAAAGACTAAATCATCACAGCCAATCAATAAGAGCAAGGTGGCAGAACCCTCTCCCAAGAAGCAGAAGAGAACTGTACTACCACCTCCTCCTGTAAGTAATGTTTTTTCAAAAATATTCTATGATGCCAACTGTGAGGAGATGGGAGAAGTATTTTCTCAAAGAAAGATTATTGTTGAAAGGCCTGTAGATTTGGTAGCCTATGAACCAAGTGGTTTTTCTGATTTTTTGGAGCTGATTGGCATGAAGAAGGAAGCCACTGGGTTGTCAGACTACAAAAAACAGCTGGTTTGTGAAGTTTATTTGAATCTTATGCCTAAAATATTGAGAAGGATTCACCATGGTGTGACCGAGTTTATATGAGAGGAAAGATTGTGAATTTTTTTGCTGAGAAGATCGATCAGTTCCTGGGGCTGAAGACACCTGATTTTAAAGGTAATTTTTCTGAAGAAATAGAGGTCACGGATGATTAAATTTTGGTTGGGATATCTGGAGGGGTTAAGATAGAGTGGGTTGCGACTGGATACTGTCAAGTTTCTTGTCTGACTTCCAGGTTCTTTGGCCTCAATCAGGCAGCTGTAAATTGCTGATGCCGTCTTCAAATACCACTGCTCTAACCAGTAAATGGACAAGTTGTTATACCGTGTTGGAACATATAAATCGGTCAACCTTATCTTACTCACACAACAGAGTATTGTGCGTCAATCTACATTCCCAAAGGCCAAGCATGCACTGGTGTATCCTTGTATCATTTCAGCATTTGTCTGATATGAACGAGTAAAGGCCAAGCCAAAGGATGAAATAGTGGAGACAGAGCAGTTAAAGCAAAACAATGAAACTTTTGGTTTGAGGCAGGTGAAGGATTTACCCTGGAAGCCGAAGTTTGTTGGATCTAGTTCTTCTCAAGAGGACAAACATGACAAGTTGATAGCTCTAAATGCTAGGTGGGTGTCCTTACCATTCAACTTGCTGCTTTAGAGGATGAAAAGATCAAGCTTGAAGCAGAGAAGGCTCAGCTAGAAGCTTAGCGAGTTTCTCCTGAACATAGTTTATTTCTGAAGGGCTATGTTCCCACATAGTCAGTATGAGTTTCAGGGGGAGCGGATTTTATTTTACTGAACTTTGCTTTTATTTTTTATGTCTTTGGCATGTTAATGGTCCCAGCGGGAGATTATTTTGGATATTATTTTGGAGGTGTAATCTGAATTATGTTTTTTTGGATTTCGGATATTCTGGTTTTCAATACTTCTATTAATTTAGATTTGATTTTCACATATGTTCCAACATAAGGGGATTTCTGGAATTCTGATGCTGATGAACACTGTAAGTTTTTCTTTTGGTATTCCAAAATGGTTGGGTCCACAAAATACCAAAGGGGGAGATTGTAGTCATATGAGGTTCATTGATTAATGTGTTGACATTTGTGAACAAGAGTTAAAGAAGAAAAACGTTCCATGATGGAACATACTGAAAAAGTTCAGATTTGGTGATTAGAATATTGCGATGAAATTTATTTGTGGCAACTTGGAGATTAAGAAATATTTAATTCAACCATATAGAAGCATAATGATATTATGAAAAATTCCTATAAATATGGAATTGGATTCATTGAACATTATGGGATATTTGAGATAAGGAAAATCCCTTTATTTATGGGAGTTGGATATGTTTCAGAAGCAGATAAGTAATAGGAATATTATGGAGATAATCATGGAGTATTTCGATATGCATATGGACTATAAATAGAGGACATTAACGGCTGCAAGGTAAGAGATATTAATTGAGAAAAATCTGTACTTCAGATTTACATTCTTTCGAGAGTTTTGCAAGAGCCAGAACTTATATGTTCCAACATACATGACCCGTTGATCAAGTTCAGAGTCGTATACCTTAATTCCTCTGGAGGAGGAGATCCAGCGTCGACGAGTTTCAAGGTCAGAGGGAGTCTGACCAAGGCAGATCGGTATCAAGGGGAGTTTGCAAAATCCCCACGTTTAGAATTAGAAAAAATAAGTATAATTGTATGGTGAACTTTGTACTATCTTTCTGTTTAGTGGATTTATTCTGAACTGGGTTAGTCCCCGCAAATGTAGGTGGATTTCTCTGAACTGTGTAACTAAGTTGTGTGTCTCGTTCATTATTTACTTTACATACTTGGTTAGATAAGCTATGTTGGAACATAGGCCTAATAGGTAAGCTAAACGGTAAAACCAAAATTTCAATTATAAATATTGCGTGTTGCGTAATAATTTTTTAATATTGCAACTAAAACCTTCTAACTTTTTATTATTTTAATTAAACCTTGCCTTAAGATGGTCTGTCCCAAAACTTTGCCAACTAAAAATTATTAGAAATGTTTCATCTCAAAATATGGAAGAATACTAGTCCGTCGAAAAAAATCTAAATTAGTTTATAAACTTAAATCATAAATACATTAAAAAAATATTCATAAGAGTAAGTTACCGGTCCATCTGGTCTGAACCAAAAAAATTTGGTCTTGGACCGGACCGGAATCTAAAATCCTAAAAAATCAGACTAAAAATCAGATCGAAATTCTATGTATATGGTGCCGGTGTTTATTTTTCAGTCAAGTTTAATCCATTTTAGCGGTCCAGATCAGTTCATGAACTCCTGTAGTAGGGACCACATGTTTTTCCATTTAATTTACTTTGTTTAGTGGATCAATCCTATCTTTATACTCTCTTCGTCTCATAATGAACTTCCTATTTGCTTTTAGTTTAATCTATGTGGCAGTATATTTTGATATCAAAAATCTGCTTTTGTAATATTTTGCATGAGTGATGTCATGAATAGTACTCCCTCCGATCTTCAAATATTGGCACCATGCAAGAGAGCACAAAGTTTTTAAAACAGTGAAATAACCTGTGGATGTTGAACTGAAAAGATAAAAAGTAAATTGAATTGATGAACACATTCTAGGATTTTCCAAAAGATAAAGGTTCCAGTAAAACAATTCTAAAAATGATAGAGTGTGATATTAAAAAATCGAAGGAAGTATTAAAAATTAGCTAATAATGATAAATATGGGGGTTCAGTAGGTGTAAATTATGTATTTACAAGCAAAAAATTATTTGTGAGACAGATTAAAAAGGAAAGTCAGAAGATCATTGTGGAATAGAGGAAGTGATATTTCATTTCTTAATAGGAGTTACCAACGAATTTATTTGGATTCCATTTTATGTGAGTTCGATTTATAGTAAGACCATGATTAAATTATAAACACAAATTATACTTTAGTTAGGGATGAAAATAATATAATTTTCATTTTCGAGATCATATTTGAAAAATATGCTGAAGTTCAGGGATTAATTTGAAACAGGAAAAAAAACCCTCCACCACCATCTTTTTTCGACTCTGACGAGTGTTTGGAAGGTCGAAGAAAAGACGTAGGTGTAGCAGACAACGGAGAGCGGTTCAATCAGCCGGAAACCACCTTGTCTGATGCGGTTCTATTGAGAACAAGGAGAACCCACCTCGCCGGTCACGAAGAACACGAACCTCTTCAAATGCAATTGCTGAAGGAGCTGAAAGTGGCTAATGATGGCCCTGGGCAGCTGAAGGGAGGCAATGTTGGCAGAGATTTGGTCGAGACTTCCAACGGCGGTGAGATAGCTCTGCATTATTTTTCTTCATTTTCTTGGTTACTAGTTTTGTTTCACTTTTTAAGGAGAATTATTGTTTTTTATTGCAACTCAAATATAAATTAGTTTAAAATAAATATAATAGGTCTCCTGTTATAGCGACTAATGGTTAGATCAATCATTAAATACCCCATTTCAATAACTTTCAGGTTTAGATGATGATTATTTATATGTTTTTGTACATTTGAAAAGTTTTTTCAAGTTATAAGAACATCGTAGTAATAAATAAATAAAAACATCAAATCATCACATTAGTTACATCAATTATAAAATGACTCCGTCTAACGGTTAGTCGGTTTAAAATAAAACTTTGTGTAAATAAAATAATATATTAAAGTTTAACTAAATTAAAGTACTAAGTGGTATATATGTTGTCCAAATGGTAGGCCTAACCCACGCAGGGCATATTGAAGTGCATAGTAAAGCGAGCTGCCATCATTAATTTTCAACTCCACCTGCACACGCCATACGCTATAAGCAACCATCCACGACTACACAAATAGCCACCATTTAACCCATGATTGAAGGAATGTAGCCCACAATAGCCACCATATTGGCCAAGACAGACACGTCTTGCAGGGCAGGTAACACCCCAAATATAGGACTAAGGAAGCCTATAAATAGGTAAAAGATTACGGAAGCAAGGTAAGTAAGATGTATCTGAAATAGATTATACAGCTACCCGATACTAACTTTAGTATTGGATTTCTTACCCCGGGTCCAATCTGACAGATTCTTGTAGGAAAACAAAAGCTCGTAATCAAATGCTGATAGGAGTTGGCACCATCATCCAAAGAGATCAAACAAAAAAAGTGTCGCCGTCTGTGGGGAATTAGTTAACTCTTCATTGTTCTTGTTAAGATATTGTGACAACCAGAAGGCAACCAAGCCAACCTGACAGCACATCGGAACCAACATCGCCATTGCCAAACCCATCGACCCGACTATGGGAATTTATCGAGGCTGAAGAATCCATGGATGACACAGAAGAACAATCATCCCTATGGTGGATAAATAAAAATTGGCCTTCACAATTTTTCTTGAACCAATCAGAGAGCAACTTTACATGCAATTTGTCAATACCATCAGAGGATTGAAGAACAAAGGCACCACCGCCCCAAAACCATAGAAAGAGAATGGAGAAACAAGCGTCGAAAGATCGCCTTGAATCCCAGGATAAAATGAGGAGCTACGACATTGAAGACAAGACAGAACACTCTCCCCTGGTAGAAGAGCTGCAAAAGTTGACAATGCCAATGAGGTTCAAACTACCAACCTAGCTCAAGGCTTACGACGCAACGATGGATCCAAAGGAGTTCTTGCACTCCTACATGGGAAGTATGAGGTTTCGCAAGACACCTACTCAATTACTATGCAAGGACTTTCCCATCTTCCTGGTGGGGACCATGATAGTTTGTTACGACATTCTGCCCAAACAGATCATTCAAGCTTGGGCCCAACTTGTGGATCAGTTCATGGGATGATTCTATCAGAAATAGAAGTTCATCAAGACATTTGCAGACCCGATGAACATCACACAACGAAGTGGTGAAAGGATCGTGGAATACCACGAGTGCTAACCTCACATATCAAATGTGACTAGGAACATTCATGTGTGGTATGAGATCGGGAGAATTCTATAAGAAACTAACGGTGTACATGTCAGACAGCTCGAGAAACCTTTAGAAAGCAGTGGAAAAGTTCATTCGACGGAAGAGACAAATTATAAATTAAAAGTGGAAAATGATTTAGGAGAATAGAGTCGGAGAAAATACTCAAGGAAGATAACCAATCAAAAGGTTTGGAAATACCACTCTCTCTAGGGGAAGAGAGCCAGTGGCCAACTACTTTCCATTTCCTGAAACACCCTTGATTAAATCCAAAAGAGAAATATGGTAGAATCACAAGGAGTTGTTAGAGAGTAAAGCCCAATGAGAGCAACGACGGACAAGAGGTCTAAAGACTATTACTGTGAATGCAACGGAGACCATGGCCACAACATGGATAGTTGCAATGACCTACAAAGGCAAATAAGAAGGAAGAATACCAGGTTGTGGGATGAGGAAATTACTGTGTAGAAAAGAACTTGGGTGCAGCCTAAACCCAAGCAAAGCCAAAACAGAAGATTGTGGCAACAATCGAGCAATGAGAAACATAGAGGATAGTATCCTAGACACGATGATATTCTCAATCCATGGGTTCACGTCTAACCATTCCTGGAAGGCGAGGTACTTGCCACCACAGAAGTCCAATGACAAGAGGACACAAGTGAACGAGAATATCATGTTCAGCAAACAAGACGCATTCCTGAACGCATCACCACACAACGAACCACTAGTCATAAAATCAAAGATAAGGAACTCTGAGGTGCACTGAGTCTTCATGGATGAAGGAAGAGTAGTGGAAATACTGTTCCCCGACTTCTTTAACAAACTCAAATTCAAGAGAGCAGACTTGGAGAAAGATACATCATCCACAGTCGACTTTGCGGGGAAGTCAGAGTGGTTCCTAAGGAACATACAATTCCCTGTCACCATTGGTCATAAATACAAGGCATGTACTATGTGATTTTGTTGTAATGGACGCCCCAAACCATTTCAGCACCATAATAGAAAGACCCATAGATGAGCGATGAAAACGCTATTTGGTCTCTTTACCACCTTGTTATGAAATTCTATGCACCAAGGGTGGTGACGGTGAGAGGCAGCCAACATGAAGCAAGGAAATGCATAGTCATTGCAATGAAGCCTGCAGCACCCTGCAAAACTCAAATGATAGTACACTCAATCAACCATGGACATCCAAAAAATATTTCTCGGGCGGCTGAATTAGGCAAAGACACCGAGCTAGTGCAGCTTAACGAGGATGATGAAGCTAAATAAGTGAAAATTGGGAAGAGACTACCAGAGCCAATCAAAGCCAAAGTGGTCGCCACATTCAAGAAATATAAGAGCTTCTTCGCCTAGTCAGTGTAAGATATGAAAGGATTCGGCTCGCCCATCGCAACACATTGCCTAAACATACACCCATTGGTAAATCTTGTTCGTCCAAAGTGGAGGACTTTCGCATAGGAAAAATAATAGAGAACAAGGGTAGCACCCTTGTACATGTAGGTATACTTCGAGAAGTCATATACCCAACGTGGTTGGTCTACCCATTCATGGTGAGAAAAGCTGACGCTGGATGGAGAATGTGCATTGACTACACAGATTTTTACAAATGTTGCTCAAAAGACTGCTACCTCATGCCACAGATCAACCACCTAAACTTTGGGGTACGAGGTCATGGTCTTTCTAGATACATACAAATGATATCACCATATCCTAACGAACCTTGCCAAGACAGAGATAATAGCATTTGAAGGAGACAAACACAAGTACGCACTCCATTTTTAGTTCTTTCTTACCAAAAATGAAGCAAATATGCGACTCTTATTAAATGACTATACTTAGAAATGAGAGTGAACATACGGAGTGTCCACGTCGACAACAACTCACAAGCAGTCATGTAACAGGTGCTAGAAGACTACGTTGTGAAAGAAAAACAGCTGACCAAATACCTTAACAAGACCAGGAAACTCATGCGAGGATTAGAATACTTCAAGATCACCTATATCCCTAGTTCAGAAAACACAAGAGTTGATATCCTAAGTAAGTTAGAAACCCGAGAGTACACATCGCTCTAGAGACAAAAAAGACGTAACTATCAAACTAGTCCCATTTTTGCAACGCTACAATTATGACGGTGGTTTAGATTCAAGAAGATAAATGTGGCTGGATGGAACCTATCATACAATATTTGGAACACGGCCTCCTACCAATGGATAGGAATGCAGCACGAAAAATTAAGCTCAAAGCACTGTCGTACAACTACAAAGATGACATTCTCTACAAGAGAGGGTGTCTTACATCATGGCTCTGGTGTGTGGAGAGACACCAATTTGCATTCATTGTCAGAGACATACATGAAGGATGGTGCAGGTCACACCAAGGCGCTCTAACCCTTTCCAAAAAAAATACTTAGATCGAGATACTACTGGCCAAAGATAGTTGAAGATACACACTTGTTCGTCCAAAAGAGCAACAACAGTCAGCGGAACGCCACTGTCCAACGGAAACCCCAATCGAAGATGCCCAAAATTTACAGCGATTGGCGTTCGACAAGTGGGAAATTTGACATTGTGGGCCCTTTCCCAGCCGAGTTAAGCAGAGAAAAATTTCTCATCGTGGCTATTGATTACTTTACCAAATGGGTCAAAGCGAAACCCCAGAACAAGATCACAGCCAAATCGGCAATCGTGTTTGTCTATGTCGTTTTGGCATACCAAATACTATCATTTCAGACAATTTGACTCAGTTTGCAAGTGGCACATTCAACAAATTGTGCAAAGACTTGAACATAAGTAAGAAATTCACCGTGGTAGCACACCCACATGCCAATGGACATGTAAAAGTCACATATTGAAATATAGTTCTGGGAATCTATAAGAGGTTAGAAGGACATCAGACAGGATGGGTTGAAGAGTTACCAACTATCATGTGGACCTACCGAACCACTACCAGAACCCCGACATCAGAAACACCATTCATCTTGGTTTATGGCCAAGTAGCGGTTATTCCTGTGGAGGTAGGCATCCCAAGCTCAATGACGCGAGGGACTTCTTCCGGGCAAAGAAAAACCTCAAGGTCAATAGGAAGAGGCACCGTTAGCTCGAGTATCTGCAAAGGAATCCCCGAGAGGTCCCCGAGAAGAAATTCCAATGCCCAAGTCAGTTCAAGGAATATATTCTTGGATATTTTTTCTTCAATTATCACTTACCCCCTTTCAGTGTTTCCTATCTTCATTTATAAGATTCATGATCGTGCGATCGTGGCTTATGCTCCGTGTTCTCTTTAGATAAATCGTGGTTTAGTGGCTAGTGCCACAACGAGCAGTGTGTGAGTTTTCTTTGTTTGTTGGCAAGTTGGGCTTGGTTCGCTCCTTAGTATCAAGCGAACTGGTCATGGTGAAGTGGGCATTTTGTTTAGTGTTTCACGGGATGGATTTACATCATAAGCCCCCAGCCATGAAGTTATGAAATGTGCATTGCTTAGAGTTCTTGATCAAGCCCAAGAAAGTTTATATGTTTGATTTTGCAAACTATAAGTATGTTGTGGGATTTTTCAAGGTGGGTGGTGTTAGTACGAAGCTATGCGTGACTTTGTGGGTGAGAAAAAGGAAACTACTAGACATGTATGTAGCCCTTGGTTTTTTTTTGTCGATTGGTATATATAATTAGGGAATGGAATACGTTGTCCCAAAGATCGAGGGTGAATTTGATACACAAGCGTAATGACATGTAAGGTAATCATTTCAAGGCATGTTGAATGAATTATGACTCCTATTCTCACCTGACACAAGTAATCTGTTGCTACATAAAGGTGCGCTCTCACGGCACTACTTCATATGAGCTGCATATATATATATATATATATATATAAGATTTGGAGTATAAAATTGTGTACAAATAAAGTTGTGCATGAAATCCTTCCCTATATATATAT
>JAULKJ010340447.1:0-18368 GCA_032355405.1 Rubia balearica | reverse complement strand
GAGTCAATTTCTCGATATTCAGAGGGAGCTTTAACTCATTGGTAAAGGAAATCTTCCCAGTAGAGCAGTCAATTGCTTACCCAAATTTCTGACCCGACCCAGACCGACCCATCCAAACTCAACCCAAACCTGATTTTGACCCGCAAAATATTTACCCGAACCTAAACCCGACTCGACCCGAACTCAACCCGAACCTGATTCTGATCTGATAATCTGGGTCCAAACCCGAACCTGACTCCGACTCGACTCGAAATCAACCCGAATACGATTCTGACCTGATAATTTGGGTCCAAACCCGAACCCAACTAGACCCGAACTCAACCTAAAATCTGATTCTGACCTAATAAGCTGAGCCCGAACCCGACTCAACCCGAACTCAATCTGAATTCCGATCAGGACCTGATAATCTGGACCCTAACCCAACACGACCAAATCAACCTGAAATCTTCTTCCGACCCAAACATAATTCAATCGGAATACGTTTAAACTTGAACCCAGTTCAACCTGGCGAATAATCAACTTGTAACCGATTCAACCCAAGAAATAACATTCATAACTTGATCCATAATCAACTAGGAAAATAACTGACAATTAGATTGATCCATAATCACTCTAAATTTGACCTATGCGTAGTAATTTATTTAGTTCAAAATATTTGGAAATTTGTGGTTGGGCATATATGAGTGAACGAAAGGGTCTCAAAAGTCAACACTGATTACCTCTACACAATATTGGAAAATTACACCGTGAGTCAAAATTGTGTTACCTCATAATCTATTGCTTCAAAATACACGATTTTTTGTTATGTTTGCTTAAATATAAAAATATTAAATAAATATTTTTTTGTGAAATGTTAGAAAACGCAAGTAAATGTTCTAAAATAGCTGATACCGTAACCCATTTTTCAAAACCTTTTTCTTTCCTATTCTAGCTTTCTTTCCGATCTGACCGGACAAACAAACTTCGACATTTTCCGACTCGACAAACAGATTTTGACCCATTTCAACCCGACCTGTTTCGACCCGACCAGATCCGACCAACAAACTTTGACCTATTTCAACTCGAACTCGTTCTGACCCGACCAACAGACTTCGACCCGTTTCAACCAGACCCATTTCAACCCGAACCCGTTTGACCCGAACTTGACCCGAATAACCATTGACACCTCTAGACTCCCAACTCAAATTGCATATTTACTTGGACACTATTCTCTATTAAAGTTTGACATCATATTTGAATAGATGTATGTAGAGGTGTCAATTCGGTTATTTGGGTCAGGTTCGAGTTCGGGTTAAATGGGTTCGGGTTGAAATGGGTTGAAGTCTGTTGGTCGGGTCGGTTCGAGTCGAAATGGGTTTAGGTCGAAACAAGTTGAATTATGTTGACCGGGTCGGATCGAGCTGAAACAGGTCAGGTTGAAACGGGTCGAAGTCTGTTTGTCGGGTTGGGTTGGAAAGTGTTGAAGTCTGTTTGCTGGGTCGGATCGGAAAGAAAGCTAGAACAGGAAAGAAGCTAGAATAGGAAAGAAAAAGGTTTTGAAAAATGGGTTACGGTATTAGTTACTCTAAAACATGCACAAGCGTTTTCTAACATTTCACAAAAAATTATTTATTTAATATTTTTATATTTAGGCAAGAATCACAAAAAGCATGTATTTTGAAGCAATCGCTTATGGGGTAACACTATTTTGACCCACAGTCTAATTTTTTAATATTGTGTAGAAGTAATCATTGTTGACTTTTGAGACCTGTCCGTTCATTCATATATGCCAAACAACAAAGTTCCAAATATTATGAACTAAATAAATTACTACGCATAGGGTCAAAATTAGATTGATTGTGGATCAATCTAATTGTCGGTTGTTTTTCTAGTTGATTATGGATCGAGTTATGTATGTTATTTCTCTGGTTGAATCAGTTACAAGTTGATTATACATCAGATTGAATTGGGTTCAAGTTGAAATGTATTCCGATTGAATCATGTTTGGGTCGGAATAAGGTTTCAAGTTGATTTGGTGGTGTTGGGTTAGAGTCCAGATTATTAGGTCATGATCGGGTTTTGAATTGAGTTTGGGTCGAGTCGGGTTGGAACCTAGATTATAAGGTCAAAATTGGGTTTCGGGTTGAGTTCGGGTCTAGTCGGGTTCGGGTTTGGACCCAGATTACAGATTAGAATCGGATTTGGGGTCGAGTTTGGATCGAGTCGGGTTTGGGTGCGGGTCAATATTTTACGGGTCAAGATCAGGTTTAGGTTGAGTTCGGTCGAGTTGGTCCGGGTCGGGTAAGAAATTTGGGTTAGACATTGACAACTCTAGATGTATGCATATCAATATTATTGTAGATATATGATAATTAATTAATTTTATATTTAAAACATCATTCTAATCTTGTTATGTATGCTTTGACAGGTCACATCTCAAAGTGTTTTCATTTGTCACATAAATTACATTATAAAATGTGATGTTATAACAAGATTAATGTGTTGTTATCAAAGTGTTTTCATTTGATGTGACCTATCAAAGCATATACTTCCTCTATCCCAAACTAAATTACACACTTACTATTTGACAATCAACACAGGTAAACTTTAACCACGTATTTAAATAGATATATAAACAATAATACTATCGTATGTGATATTATTGAATTCGTAGTAGTAAGTAGTTTCTAAATATCAATTTTTTATTTGCCGTTATTATACGTAGTTAAACATATTAATGTCAAACATGCTTGTTGAAGACCGTAAAAAAGATTCTGTGAATTTTGTCTGGGATAGAGGGAGTATAACAAGATTATACTGATGTTTTAAATATAAAACAAATAAAGAGTAAAGTGCATTCATGCACCCGACTTTGTTTAGTGCTCATATTCCCCCACTTTTTTGAAAGTGCATATATACCCCTTCCAGTTTTTTAAAAGTGCACATATAACTCTTCCAATTGTTTAAAATTGCACGTATACCCTTATAACCGGAGATCAGCATTTGAAAATTAAGGGGTATGTGTACACAAACAAGAAACTGGGAGTATATGTGCAGTTTCAAAAAACTGAGAGGTATATATGCACTAAACAAGAAACTGGGGGGACATGAATACCCTTTACTCATAAATAAATTATTGTGACAGTTCTAAGCCTTTAAGAACATTTTAAAATGTAAGATATAACCTTTATTATCTCAAATTATTTTACCATATAAACATTCTTTATATATAAAGAAAAATGAACTATTTATTTTGTTGATAACTTAAATAAAAAAAATCAATGTTGATTCGATAAAACAAAATGAAAAACATAGTAAAAATCTTTACAAAGAGTTTTCTAAATTAAAAAATGTTGAATAAAAAGAGCATGTGGCGAATCCTCCAAATAGCTCAAATAGTTATCAAATTTGTTTAGCGGGTGTCACCTGCAAAAAGAAGAAGAGAAAAGTGTGTTTTTAACTAGGGATTGCAATGGGGACGGGTTTCAGTAGAGGTCTGCCCCGCATCCGCCTCAATTGGGTGGGTATGAAGGTAGTTTTGGTTGGGGTGGGGCGGGTATGAGTATGAAAATCATACCCACCATGGGTAGTGGGTCTGACATGGATATTAGTTCACGCCCACCCCATCCTTGCCCCACCCCACTAAACCCGTCATATATCCACTAATTTTATATAAAATAAATTATTATTTATCCATATTTCACATATCTTACCTGTAATTTATTCATTTAAATATATTTATTAAATTTTTAATGTAAAATTTACTATATTTTTTGGAGTGGGTAGGGAGACCCAAGTGGGTGATGAGGCAGGTATGAATTTTATACAATACCTGATGGGGTGGAGATGGATTTTAAACTGTACCCACCGTAGGTTATGGGGCGGGTATGGGCATGAAAATTTTAGGTGGATATGGGTATAGATGTACCATAATCCGCACCTTCCATGCCCTATTGTCATCCCTATTTTTAACCCTATATTTTGTGCGAAAGTGCAAATATAACCTCGTAAAATCTGAAAGTGCAAATCTAACCCTGGATTTTGTTGACCAAATTGTCAATGGTCAAATTGGCCATAAATGGGAGAATTGACAATTATACCCCTAAGTAAAAAATTCATATATAATAAAATAATAAAAACCATTATACCCTTCCCATCTCTATCATTTTCCCCAACCCTCCATTTCTATCGTCTTCCCCAACACCCTCGACACCATTACCCTCCCTCACTAATCGCCCTTAACCCTAGCTCCCCCTCAACACAATCACCGACCCTCCTATTCCTCTTATCTTCCACCCACTTTGCTCAATCCTAACCCTGGACTTCATTGAGTCACTTGTTGAGATTTTCACCGATGGTTGGCGAGTGACGATTGGTGAGTGGCACGATTGAGGTTTCCATAGTGGTGGTCGGTGTGTGGTTGCGGGTGAGGAGGTAGAGGGTGGTGGTGTTGAGTAGGGGTAAGGGCAGTGGTGGTTGGCAAGTTGTTTCAGATGAGGAGGTAGCAAGTGGCGGTGTCGAGGGTGAGGCTTTGGTTGAGAGCGGGTTGTGGTGTTGAGTATTCGGTAGTGGTGGTCGGAAAATGCCTGAGGGTGGGGATATGGTTGAGGGCTGGGTAGTGGTGGTGGGCGAGTGGCTGCAGGTGGTGGTGCGTGACTTGAATGTGCGGTGGTCGGAGAAGAAGTGGTGGTCATTGGCGATGCGGGGTGGACGAGTTTGGGAGGGGTTCTTGGCGGTGGATCAGAAGGTGAGAAACGGCGGTGGGCGGCGGCTGGTGGTGGTGACCGACATAGGGAGAGGTTCTGGGCAGTGGAAGATCCGACCACAGTCCAAATTTTTAGTGTAGGAAGAAACAAGTATTGTGAAGAGGATTTTAGAATTGGAAGGAGTGAGGCTGGTGCCATTGTAATGCACAACGCTGATAGGTTTGAGCTCTACTCCAACCTCCGAGAAGGGACGATTGCCCTGTATCTTGATTTCCAAATTCCATGGTGCATCCATTGCGTCTGATCACGATCCAAAGAACGCTATAGTTCTGGGCGGTGTGATGGGGGTAGAATGGTCTTCAAAAGTTATATTTTGAACCTGAGGGTGTTTATGTCTTTTTATGTTTGGTCAACAACAGGATTTATTGAGTCAATGGCAGAACTAAAAAAATTGGGTATATCTGCACTATTTTACAAAACTTAGGGTTTGTTTCACACTTTTAGATTTTACAGGGTTATACCTGCACTTTCACAATTTAATAGGGTTATTATGCACTTTTTTTTTAAAAAAATGATATAAGTGTTCAAAATTCATATTTTTACCCATGTATAGAATATTCCCATGCAAAAACATTAAAACCAATTAACCAGACACGTGATTAGTGTAAAAAACAATAAATTTATACATGTTTACAAAACAGATAAATAACCACTTAAAAGTTAGTAACAAAAAACTATTCAGACTAACAAACGTTGATTGTATCTTAAAATATATGTGGCGTACCAACATTATTGGCCAAGCAATTGGTACTCCAATAGACTCTTCGAGTTTATTGTAGAATTCAAAAGAACGAACAATATGTCCTTCACCATGTAGCACGCAAATTACAAGTACCTCACAAAAAGATGGTCCCAAAACTTGTCCACCAACCTCTTTAGTTGCATCCACATTGTGAATATATCCCTTTGCAACTTCTCTGGTTGGGTTCATGAGACTTTTTAAAGATACAAAGGCACCAACCTACAAAATATTTTTTGCGAGATATGGAAGCAATGAACTTGAAGTTATAATACAGAGGTTATTTGAAAAAAATATTTGTAGTATATATATACAATATAATATACCTTCAAATTCTGTCGAGTCAAATGGGCAGTGTTTTGATTGTTGGGATTAGTAGTTGCATCTCTAGTTGAGCACATATATTTGCATTTTTCTTTTGAGTTTTGACCAATTTTTAATTCTATGCTAACATTACCCTCTTTGTTGGTTTGCGATTTAGTACATCTCCCATACATCAGAGGGGGAAATACCAGAATCTAACATTCGAACGCAACCTGGCTTGTCCTCTCCAAGGATAGAGCATAAATATCGTTTGGTGCAATGACATATTCTTCTCCCCCGGGTAGCTGATTTCTCAACTATTACATTTTAGACTACGAGTGATTTTTTTAGAGCATATAAACATTAATAGATTCAATTAATATATCCAAGATATATAAGGCCAGTCGAAGAATCATAATGAAAGTAAACGAATCCAAGTTTGCGAAATATTCTCAGGAGTATTCATTTTCCAACTATAGCACACCTAAAATAGGCTAGCACGAGAAAGTTTGTGACCAGTTTTCACCTCATGCACATTTTGTTTTTGTACACAGTACTACTTCAAACTAAGGCTAATGTAACACTTTGAAAGTCTTGCTCTAGATGCTAATAATACACTTTTACAAGTATTACCTTAGGTGACGTTACATTAGATCTAACACAACACTTTTCAAAATTTAGTGACACTTTTCAAGATTTAGGAAACACTTTTCAAAGGTTTAAGTAACACTTTATAAGCTATTGTAACATTTTAACAAGTGTTCTCTATTTTGTGGAAGTGTAGTGATTTATATAATAGACATATGACATTGAATTTTACATAAAATTAATAAATAACATATTACCAGTTTGTTCGAAACATTAGCATATGGTTGCTTTCTCATTGCTTGATTCATACATCCTTTTGATCTTGATATTTTGTTTTTCTGACTCATTTCCTGTAAGAACTCAAAATGATCAAAGTTGTGGCAATATGTCATGAAATTTAGAGAAATTTTAAAAAGAGAAAAATATATCATGTAGAAAATCCACAATTGTATATTCTTTGTTCCAATGTTCCAAAAGTTTTAACCATTACTCTCTGGATACTTGTATTATGTCATCACCGTCAAGATTATATTCCATGTGATTAGGAGACCAATACTTCGTTTTAAGGTAGGATTTATATGGCCTCCACTTGGAAGAAACTAAGGAGAGAACCATGGCTCGTCCACAAGAGTGATGTCAAATCGTACCTGTACAACAATTGAAAGTATATAGATTATGGCACAATGAAAATTAGCTTATGATACACACAACTATTTTTTTTATCTTTTAACCTCGATGAGATCCAACACATCATTTTCTTCTTCTTTTGTTCAAGCATCTTGTGCCAAGTTACTACATCAAGGGGACAATATTGCCTATTTCTTGCCACAGTACCCAACCATTCAGCAAAGGTGAGCGCCTTTTGTCTGAATTTGTATTTTTCCACTGTGTTTTCAAATTCACTGAATTGCTACAACAGTGTGTCTCCTTTGAGATATATATAATTTTCACCACACATAAGCATCTCTGAGTGAAATCTTGATCACTTATACTTTGGTTTCTGCATTAGACTTATTCATGTACTATGTTTTGTGAGATTGATTTATCTTCTTGGTCATTTGTAACCAATTTATATTTGTAGCTAACATCTCATCTTGTCAGACAAGAATGCTACATTTTGATAATAATTCTTGTACGTACAAGGTTAGGAGTAGTTTAGATCATATATAATACGTGCAGTTCTTCAGTTTAAAATTTATTATTTTATTGTTAGTTTCTTTGGCGACTGAAACAAAACTACTGGATGCATAGGAACCAAAATGCAACATGTTTAGAATTTATTATTTTATTGTTAGTTTCCTTTGTCTTGCATATTCGATTGTAGTGTGGTAGGACCCACTGTGGTGTTGTAGTGCTGCATGTGAACCTTTATCTTGCATTTCATGTCTTTTTTTTGTTAAGACTTGTCATATCTTAGAATTGTGGAAGAAAAATGTCCACCTGCAGCACATCATCATATTGAACGAATTCACAGTGAAGAATTCGCAGAGTGGTTTTGCGAACACGTAAGTGTAATTTTACAAAATGTTATTAAAACATACAGTTTATAACTCGATGTATGTGTCCCTTTGGTTTGAATTGTTTTGTTTGTTTTTAGGTTGAATACTTGCAACTGCTAGAGGATGATTAAGAAGCAAGATATTTGAAATGTCTGGCTAAGGATATAAACAACATTGGTTTAACTTTTGATAAGTATGTTGTGAATGGATTTAGGTTTTATACTCGATATTTAGAGACAAAAATTCAAAATATTGGAGTAACCGTTAAGGCAACCAACTATTTCTATCTTATTTTCCAGAATGTCCATGGAAGTTTTTGTTTGTTTTCAATATACCTCTACCCAAACTTCGCACCATCTCTCGGCGACATGTCAAATTTAATAGCCATGGTCCTTGTCCCTCAGAAACACTTTGGATTTTAACATGTACTACATTATCCCAAGTATTGAATATGTAAAAATGAAAGTCCATTTTGTACGCTATCCACCTACCTCAAGGATAATGTTGGACTATATTTTGAGCACCAGTTCTTACATGAATGGCATGACATAGTACCCGCATTCCCACAAATGGTTTTACCGTTGATGCTCTGGTATGAACCTAAAAACATATGTTAACCAATGCATTTAACACATTTATTATTATGTTTTGGTTGGTTGATTGCTAGGTTTAGTAATCATCCCTAAAGAGTACTGTGTCCTCAACATACAAAGATGGGATTTTTGGTTTCAATGTTAGTGCACTGAAAGTATTGAACATATCCCAACTGGTTGTACTTCTTTAAAGTTCTAGAGAAAGATTATGATAAAAGGTTATCCCTCTTGAAGTTTTAAAGAAACTTCATGGTGCTCCATTGAATTAGAACGAAAAATCAGGGTGAGGATATGTTGTTTAGTATGATCGTGACAAAACCACCACTAAAGCCAAATTTAGTAATATTGAATTTAAAAAATCCCAAAAGACCATATCAAAAGCTTTGTGCATATCCAATTTTATAATTAGGTTATTATTCCTGCATTTATATTTTTTTTCTAAAATCCTAAATGGTTGATGCATTTGCAGAACATTATCTGAGATGTCTCTACCCTGCATAAAGGTAGATTGTTCATGGGAGATGAGTTTGTGCATTACCCGTTTCATCCTGTCTATTAATAAGTTAGAGAAAATTTTATTTTGCACATTGGACCGGCTAATGGGTATGAAATCAGTTAAGGAGGTTGGGGGTTGACTTTTTTTTGGATGAGAGTGATTTAGGTTACAGAGATGGCTGTGAGGATAGGGTTACCTGAGAGGAATTCATTGGCTGCTTCAAGAATATCTCGTTTGATGATGTCCCAACAAGATTTGAGAATACTGTAGAGAAACCATCAGGCCCAGGGGAGCTTTCGGATTTCATTTTAAAAACAATAATTTTTTTAATTCATTGAGATCTGTTGGGCTAGAGAGTCGAATGTCTTCAACTTCTGTGATGACTGAAGGTATTTCAGAGAGGAAATAATTGAGAAAGGAACCTGATTTATCAAAGAGCTGCTGGTTTAGCAAAGATTTATAGAACTGAACTCCTTCATTAGCAATTTGAAAAGGATCTGAGATCCATTGTCCGTTGGAGTTTTTAATCTTTGTAATTAAGTGTTTTGAATTTATTTCTTTTGTTATTAGATGGAAGAACTTTGTGTTTTGGTCACCTAATTTCAGCCATTTCACTGTAGATTTATGTTTCCAAAACATGTTTTCTTCTTTAAGGGCTCTAGTCAGGATGGCTTTCTCTTTATTAAGGTTGATCAGATGAGCTTCAGAACCTGAGTTCAGGTAGTTAATTTCAGCTTGTGAGACGTTAGACTCAGCTTATTTGATATCATCGAATATATTACCAGACTTTTCTTTATTCCATGTTTTAAGAGTGGATTTAAGTCTTTTTAGTTTGTTATTAAATTTTGGCATACCATATCCTGATGTAGGTTGATACCAACTATCATAAACTAGATCCTGGAATTCATTTCCACTGTTAGCCCACATGGTTTGGAATCTAAAGGGATTTGGAGACCGAGAGATAGAATTTTGAATACTAAGAAGCAGACGTGAAAGATTGGATCTACACCTAGCTAGAACCTGGATAGATCTGTTAGGAAATAGTTCAGTCCAATCTTTATTACAGATGTCTCTATCAAGCCTTTTGTATACATGATTCGATTTATTGTTTCTCCATGTAAAGTTTGCACCTATGACCTGCCTCCCCTCGAGGCCGCTAATAAATAACCTTTTTACAGGAGATCTACTAACCTGAGGAGAGGGAGTCAAAGATAAAATATTTGTAATGTTGCTTCCGTTCCTACTACTATACTACCTATGGGGAAGATAGTTGCAATACCGGGGTAGTCCACAGAGATGCTCAGAATCTAAAAGTTAACTACACACAGCCGCAATCGAGTCATCAATCCGATCACATTTCAGGAATAGCTAATGTTGCAAAATAGGTTTTTTGGGCGGGGGTGGGGGGGGTGTTATCTAACAACTACAAATATGCAAAAGCACAAGAGAGTAAAACTATATATTGCTAGCACTTGGGGAATATTTGCGTAACATCATCGATGATATGTTTTGATCCTAGATTCAATCACGTTCAAGATATATGAACCTATCCTACGGCTTATGGCACGTAGTGTATCTCGATGGTCAACACTACCTCTTATATATTACTTAAGGGTTCACATGTTTCTTCCATCAACATTGGCGTAGCAAATTGTTCAGGTCTAATTCTCCCCCATGCTATTATGTCTAGACACTCCACTACGAATGCTTCTCCCTAGGCCTACAGAGGAAAATGAATAGAATTCTTATCTATGGATTTAAGGTTGCAAATCATGCTAACCCTAATTTGCGGCTAACGATATCTCTATCCACCCTTTAGGCCAATTTTCCATCTAAAGCTAGTGTACGGTCATCATAACGGTAAATCGGTGACCCATATGCACACACCATATGATCTCGGATCCCTCTACTCCTATTACATCTGGGGTTCTCTCCCCGGGGGATATGATTAAATGCGCCAACATGAAGGTAGACTACGGTGTGTGCTAATCTTAGTGTAACAATCAAGAAATTGACAAGAATATGAAGAGCAAGCAAACATAATAATCATAAGCACATAAAGATAGGTAGATCTGTAGAATCTCCCAAAACACACACCAAATCATGAATACAAATATAAACCCCAAGTTGATTAACTACTCCCAAAGCATTGAACCCAAATATTTCATTGGATTCAATACCCTTGGGCAAAATAAGAAAACATGAAGAAAAGAAATTACAGAGAAGAAAGAGTTCCTTTCTCTCTCTACCTACTCTTATTAGTCTAAAATGAGAAAAAACTTACTTTCTAGTAGACATAGGCTCCTAAGTATAGTAGTAGAGAATTGGGCTATGAAAAGGCCCAAAATAAAATCGTAGTATCCTCCAAATAGCATAGGCTGTGCAGCTAGGCGCGGTCGTGCCGTCTAGGGCTGCCATGACACATGTTGCCTAGTACGGCTTTGCCGAATGTGTATCGCATGGACCGTACCGAATATATCTCTCACGGACCGTGCCGACTGGCGTGGACCATCAGTTAAGATTCTATTTTTGAAATCTGAAGCTTGAGCATGTGTTGTTTGGCATAGGCCATCGGGTGGAAGAAATTATTGATCAGTTGAACGGTGCGGACCGTGTGAATTCTTGCGGGTCATTGGATGAGAGTCATTTTTTGAGAAAAATGATGGTACGACCATGTTGATCTTCGCACCCTGTGGGTTAGTCTTTAAATATTGGAAATGAAATGACATGGGCAGTGTAAAATGGTATGGTATGTGTCAATACTTAGCCTCTCAAAGGTTTGGGGCAACACAAGCCGCCTTGCACCAAATGGCTCGTGCCAAGGGGTTATGGCACTGCCATACTGGCAGGCAATGCCCGTATTGGAAGCCCCTGTCATGACCGTGTAGCTTGACGTGACACAAACACTAGAATATGGTTAAGTTATTGTATTTGATGAAATCGATGATCAAAATAACATTAACCATGTTAAAAAAAATTCCTCGATTGTTAGTTTATATTGTTTATTCCATTGATTGCATGCTTGTAGTAGATAGTTGAAAATTCCCCCCAATGAATATTTTCACAACATTGTTTATTCTTAACACGTGGTTAGATTGACGTCCCAACCAGGGTTGTGTTTTGAAGATTACTAGATTCCTAACATCTCTGTGGATGGCCTCGGTGCCACTGTCTACCATTATTGGTAGTATAGTAGTGGGAATGGGAGCAACATATACATCTTATCTTTGACCCTTAATAGCTCTTGGCAGCCTCCTCTCATGTTTAACGACTCTCGGGAAGGGGTGGATCAGCACATTTGAGAAAGAATAGGTAAATTATGCTTAGATATATAGATTTTATCCCACCTTATTAATGTCATCCTCTAGGGTTAGTGTCCCTAAATGAACATCTATGCTGGAAACACTAAATTACCTACTTTAACCATTACATCCTTAAGTAAACCTTGAGTGATAGCTTGGGAGAGATCGTCTAATTGGACAACTACCCTAGTTTTCTTAAGATCACCTATGTCTAGCTTTTCATAGAGGATATAAGGGATCACATTAATAGATGCTCCTAAATTGATCATAGCATTTTCACTAATTTTTCACCTAAGGAGATAGGAATTGAAAGCATCCCGGGGTCATCACCTTTCATAGGCAAGTCTATGATTTAGAGTAGTCACTCCTCCTATCTTCAATTGTCCTACCTTCCTAATTTGTTTATACCTCTTCTTAGTACATGCATTTTTCAAGAATTTAGCATAAGAAGGAACCATCTCAACCAAATCCAAAATTGGAATGCTAACTTCAACATTCTCAAAGATTTTGCGATTGTTCACCTCATTGGTTGTCATTTTCAGCCTTCCGCTAAGTGAACCAGGGAAAGGTGGTGGAGGATTCATCCTCACTTCGGTGTTTGGAAGCTCTTTGATGGGCTCCTGCTCTACAACCATCTCATGCTCCTCTAAGTCAGTCTTGTTTCTTTCCCCCTATCAAATCATCTTCTTGCAAGATTTCCTTCTCGGGTTGTGCATTTACTTCCCACTCCTTAGCTTCAATGCATTCACAATTATTGGATTGATCTTGGGTTGGGAAGGGAGCTTTCTGGACTCTTTAGCCTCAAGTAGTCTCACCAAAGTGGCAAGTTGGCCGACTTGGATTTTGAGATTCTTGATACTCAAAAAACCCCAGTATCGAGATCCTCAATTTCTCTCCTTTTCCGCTCCACAAAAACATCTTATTTCTTTTCCATTGGGAAATAACCTCCAAGATTTCTTCCCAATCTAACTTTTATAGGGCAGTTTTGTTGTTGAAAGGCCCTTTTCCTCTTGGATAGGGTTGATGTTGAGGTTTTCCACCTCGGTTGTACCCTTGAGTTTCCTCCCCGCACTAATGGAAGTTAGGGTGATCGAGGTATCAAGGGTTTAAGTTATTTGCGTAGAAGTCTTGCCTTTCACCTCATTGGTTCCCCCGGAACCCTTGTCGTTATTGTACCCTAGAGAATTGTTGCCTATTCCCACCATTGAAATCCAACAATTTCACTTCTTTAAAATCTTCCACCACTTGTGGACAAGTGTTGGTAAGATGATCAAGACTACATATGACACAAACCTTGGCTTGGGGGATTCTCCCTTTCATAAATTACTTCATCATCGTGGCAAGTGCTTAAAGTTTATCTTCGAATTTGGGAGATTGATCCGGCTCATCTAATGTCTTCATTTGGGATCTAGTGCCAAGTTGTCTTATCCCATGGGTTATTTCTTCAAAAAATTCCATTGCATCCCTCAGACTCTTGTTCGCTTTGGAACCATTGCATGTAGCGTTAACCATCCTTATGTCCTCGTCACAAAGCCTTTCAAAGAAGTTATACACCAAGTTTCCTTCTTTGAATGAATGGTAAGGACAATTCGCCAACAATCTCTTAACCTCTCCTAATACTCATAAAGAGACTTATTCTCCATTTGAGATATGTTAGAAAGTTGCTTCTTGAGACCTACAGACATGGAAGTTGGAAAGTACTTTTCAAGACCTCCGCTTCATATCCATCCAAGAAGTGATGCATCAGGGCGAAAGATAATATATCCAATCCTTAATTGCATCCCACAGCGAGAAAAGAAAAGATCTCAAGTTGTAGTCTTCTCCTGAAAATCCCGAGGGTTTCATTTTGGTGCACACTAGGTGAAACTTTGACAAGTGCTTTCCTGGGTCTTCACCGGTCATCCCGTGAAAAGTTGGAAAACATTGCATCGTTCTACTTTTGAGCTCGCAAGTAACATTTGGTGGAAAGGGTGGGAATGAATACATAGGGGTTCATTATCCAAGTTAGGATTCATCAACTCCCTAAGAGTGCAATTGTCCTCTGCTATAACTACAGTTTCTTCAACTACAAAAGTTAGCTCTTGTGGAACCCATACTATATATCTCCTCCTTATTATTCTCGATTACCTGCATTTTTGGTCAATTAATGTAGAGTTCCTTGGTTTATGGATTGGAAGTGTACCATAAACTAGGAACTAAATAATACTCAACTAAGAAGAAACACTAGCACAAGGATTAGAAATACACGGATCACTATCACAAAGGCTCAACAGCAAAAATCCAACTCAAGAAAACATAAACACAAATAAAAACAACACTAACTACTGAACTAACAAGCTATGCAAGTTAATGCTTAAACCTTTAGACTAGCATCCCCGACAACAGCACCAAAATTTAACCCGCCTCCCCTCGGGGTCACTAATGAATAACCTTTTTAAGAGAGATGTACTAACCCGAGGAGAGGGAATCAAAGATAAAGGATTTTTAATGTTTCTCCCAATCCTAACTTTCTACTACTATACTACCTATGAGGGAGATAGTTGCAAGATCAGGGTTGTCCACAAAGATGCTAGGAATCTAAAAGTTAATTACACACAATAGCAATCGGGTCGTCAATCCGATCACGATTTAGAAATATCTAATATTGCAAAACGGGTTGGGGGGGTATCTAACAACTACAAGCATGCAAAAACACAAGAGAGTAAAACTATATATCGCTCAATTGGGGAATATTTGTGTAACTTGATTGGTGATATGTTTTGATCCTAGATTCAATCATATTCAAGATATATGAACCTATCCAAAAGCTTAAGACACATAGTGTATGTTGATGGTCAACAGTACTCCTTATCTGTCACTTAGGGGTTTGTACATTTCTTCCATTAACATCGACGCGAAACATTGTGCAGGTATGGTTCTCCCATGTGCTACTACGTCACAGGCACTCCACTACGAATGCCTTTCCCTCGGCCTACTACGGAAAATGTATAGGCTTCTTAACGATGGCTCTAAGGTTGTGAATCATGCTAGCCCTAGTTTTCTACTAACACTATCTCTATCTGTAACCCTTTGGGAATTTTTTTTGGCTAATACTAGTGTACGATCATTGTAACGGTAATTGGTGACCCACATGCACACACCCATATGATCCCGAAACCTGCTACCCTTTTTACGTCTAGGTTTCTCTCCCTGGCGGATGTTTATAGATGCACCAACATGAAAGTAGACTACGGTGTGTGCTAATCTTAGTGTAACAATCATGCAATTGACAAGAATATGAAGAACAAGCAAACATAATACTCATAAGCACATAAAGATAGGTAGGTCTATAGAATCTCCCAAAAAAACCAAATAATGAATACAAATATAAACCCCAAGTTGATTAACCTTCTTCAAAGAATTGGACCCAAATATTTCATTTGATTCAATGCCCCTTGGAAAAAATAAGAAAACGAGAAGAAAAGAAATTAGAGAGCAGGAAGAGTTCCTTTCTCTCTCTACCTACTCTTAGGAGTCTAAAATGAGCAAAAAATTAAACCCTAGTAGATTAGACTCCCACATATAGGAAATTTGGGCTTTTAAAAGGCCCAAAATAGGAAAAAAGCCTAACAACAAAAAATGGTATGGGTTGTGCAGCTGGGTGCGGTAGTGCCGGCTGGGGCTGACACAGGTCGTGCTGCCTGACAAGGCCATGTCGGCTGTGTTTGGCACAAACCGTGCTGGCTTACCTGGACCGTTGGTTGGGACTTCATTTTTAACATCAGAAGCTTGTGCCTGCGTCGTTTGGCTCATGCCAATTCTTAACTAGTTAAAAGGCGCATGCCATCGGTTGGGAATTTTTTTCTGAGAAAAATATGGCGTGACCGTGTCGATCTTCGCACCCCGTGGGATGGTTTTAAATGTTGGAAATGAAATGACACTGGCCATGTAAAATGGTATGGTCTGTGTCCGTATTTAGCCTCACAAATGTTTGGAGCGGTACAAAGTTGTGGAACGACTGCCGTTTGGCCCATTGCGGTTGTGTCGGCTAATGCTTGCCGGCTGCCGGTTGGTTCCACAATGCCGGTTGGTGCCTCCTTTCCGGTTGGTTCCGCCTTGCCGTCTTGAGAATTTTGAACTTTGACTCTCTTCTTTTTCTGGCTTTATTACATCTTCTGCAATATTTTTGGGTTCGTGGCCTTCTGTCTACTACTAGTCTTGCGAATGACCTTCATCTACTACTATACTTGCGAATGGCCTTCAAATATATACTATCGCCCTTGCAGATGACCTTCTACAAACTACATCAAAGTGCTCACGAACAACCTACTATAAGCTCACCAAAGAAGATCTTGGTGCTCGTGAGAAAAAAAAAGTTCATTATATCCAATTAAGTCTGCAAAACTCAGGATTTTTATAATCAAATCAACAATGGTCATCCAAACCCTTTGTAATGTAAACCTAACTAAAAATAGGAATCAACCAAACAAAAAATAATAACAAACGTTTCAAATGAATTGGTTAACATGTATAGAGGTGCAGATCGACCTACAATGTCAATTTCTACATTTGGGAGCTGTTTAGGAAGTCGTTGAAATCTTGGATGTCCCCCCTGGACTATCCCCTTTATACTCAATATAGGAGAGAATGGTGTTAAAATCGCTAATTAAGACACTTTCACCGGAAGGGAGATTTTTAAGTTCATTCCCAAGGTCCTTCCTAAGTTCCCTAGTTGTTCTAGCATATATGAACACAGTGAGGAAGTTGGAATAATAGAATTTATTATCGGTGTTCTTGGATAAAAATTGGGAATGTTGAGTATTGAGTGAAAGTTCCATGGAACCCTTCCAGAGTCCAAACTACCAACTTCTTTAATTTGATTAGAAATTTGAGCCTGTGAGTATGCTAAATCTAGTTCCTGAGATTGCAAAATGATTTCGAGAGTTATAGCATTATTTCTCTGGATTTTTATATCATCCTACAAGATGTTAAAACAATTAGATAAAGAAATAGGTTCTGAAAATGGGATAAGGGCTGGGGAGTTGAGATTCTTATGACTATTTATTATAGAGATAAATGAATCATCATGAGACAGGGGAGATGGCTGAGAGTTCTGGAATTTGGAGGGATGAAATAACGCATGTAAGTCCCTTTGAGAGTGTGAATCCTTTGAATTATGAGTCCATGTAGATTCCATGAAATCCAAAATTAAAGTCTTGAGGAAAGGAGCTTGAGCCTTCATTCTGAGTTATGCAAATCGAATCATCATCCTGATCACCATTAATTGCTATTTCCTGAACCATACATTGTGGTGCTACAACATTTTGAACCACAACGTTCTGAGCCGCAACACTCTTAGTTGAGAATGCGGAACCATCATTAAGATTTTACACGATTCGATTCGGGAGCCTTTCTCGATTCGGGAGTCTCATATCACATGACCAGTGACAAAGGTTCTCTGATTGATATACTGATGCTACCTATTCTATTAATGTTCTGCTGCTTGATGGATCTATATCATCTGCTGCACAATATGGCTCTTTGCATTTTGGAGATATTACTCTTACTCATGTGCTTTATATACCTACACTACGATACAATTTATTATCATGCTCTAGATTGTTGTCTGCCTTGAAATGTCTAGCTTTGCTTGTTGAAAATTATTGCTTTTTACTAAAAATTAGTACAAGAACTGTGATCAGCGTGGGTGAACAGCAGGGGGTATTGGCTTTGCTTGATGGATACAGTCATATCCCACAATCAGTTCCAACAGTTGCTACAGTTTCTACATTTGATTTATGACATCAACGTCTTGGTCATCCATCCCCTACGGTGTAATCTTATGTTCCTACTCTTGAATTTAGCACAAACAATACTTCTATACCTTGCTCTGTGTGTCATAGAGCAAAACAAACTAGATATAGTTTCTCTTTGAGCTCTTTGAATACTTATTTTTTTTGTTTGAATTGATTCATTGTGATGTTTGGGGGTCGTATAACACACCATCTTCTAGTGGTGCATTTTATTTTTTAACTATAGTTGATGATTATTCCAGAGCGGTTTGAGTTTGCTTATTAATGGCTAAGTCTGATGTAGCCTCTAGATTTAGAGACTTTCATGCTTT
>JAULKJ010339947.1:0-18396 GCA_032355405.1 Rubia balearica | reverse complement strand
AGAGAGTTGCTCACGCAAGCATTTTTAAAATTCTTGTTATGATATCCTTACAATAGGATATAGTCTATGATGCAATGACGTAGATAACATTAATGTAGATCAGTTACATATCTATATACTTAGCTTTATATTGATTTCCCTTGAATGTTTGTTTATGTTTGAAACACTAGTATTGTTAAGGTTTTTTTATGCATGGAAGGTGTTTGTTAAAATGTTTGAGTGGACTTTGTAGAAGATGGCACCAAAAACTCCATTGAAGAGGACACGATAGGCATTCCCTTCCGCTCTGGGTTTCACTCCAATATCAAACAACAAGAGAAGAGGTTTGTATCAGAGGAAACAAGGGTAATGAATTTTTTTGGCAAAACACAGCGCCCTTTATCGGAGAGAGGAATATAAGCATCTCTCCCCTTTGAAGAATCTATTGGGATACTTGGATAGGAAAAGCTGCGTGACACGCCTGCAACGTTTAACCCCAGCATCGTGAGTGAGCTCAATGATAATTTGAGGTGCGGTTTGAGGTGGGATGAGGCATTTTGTAGAGGCAAAATAGTGGACTGCTGAATCCATAAACAACTTGTATAGGTTGCCTATTATTCCCCCTAGGAGGATGCATTTCTAGCCTTTCATGCCAAGGTGGATGACGGTTGGGATTTTGATAATCCCAGTGGGAAGGAGATTGTGAGGAAGGTTACTAGGGAGGGAACAGATATTGATTAACTTACAAATTGGGTTGTACAAAGATTCCAAAGAAGGCCCTCATGCTCGAGATGAATGAATGGTATCAATTCGCAGCATCTAGAATAGACCCGATTATAGTGAACACAAATATGCACAACTTGAGACTCACATACTTGTATACAATTAAGAAAAAACTTCGATGAAATGTAGGTAATCGAATTGTGTTCAGATTGAGACAGGATACAGAGAAATCCAGTTGTTACGGTTATTGCAGTCTCATCTCCTCACTGTGTAAAAAATGGGTGTCCTGCACTATCCGTACGACATAAACGGGAAACCAATGGGTAAGATTAAGATGGACTCTTTCTACAAAATTACTCATGACTATGTGGTTCCTTCATTGGAATCTAGATTCGAGGCATTGGAGGTAGGTGTTCAAAATTTGCTTACGGAATCACATTATCAAAGATCATGGTGCGATCACATAGGTAACATATTTAGCAATCGAATTCCCTGATGCAGTGAAGTTAGTTGGACCATTCCCTACATACCGTGACTTGAGCATTGGGCACAACAACATAGGGACTAGCTCACAAGATTCACATATGTGGGATGAAGAACCGTTTGCACAATATTATTCATGGTTTTGTATAAAAATTTCCAAAAACTATGGATTTTGGCCCTTTGTATTTTTGTGGGACAATTTTGAACAAATAAACGATATTTTGGTTGCGTAATATTACTATTATCATATGGATTGAGCAATATCAATTTTTGATGTTGATTTTAGGGTGGTATAAGGTGAGTACTAAAATAAATTGGCTATTTTTTAAAAAATCACATCCACAACTTGGGAAAGGGTTACGAAAGGTTTCCATTCACCAATTAAATCTCGAAACACAAAGGTTCCATTGGATGTCATTCAATTTCATCCGGGTTCTGCCAATTCCAAGAATCTTGGAGGGATCTAAGTGCAAAAAACAAAAACTTCACTCGGATATCGTAATCGAAATCTAATCGGATGTGAATCTAGGATATTAAATCGTAATGAATTTTCCATGTCCATAAAGAAAATTAATAAACGATCGAGCAAAACAAAGGTTTCGTAAACAAATCCAATTTCCCTTTATTAATTCCAAACCATCTTCCATAATTTAGTGTTGAACATGTTCTAGCGCTTTCTAATTTATACCATGTAAAATTCAATTATTTAAAATACTTGTATTTAGGCAATAATAACAAAAATCAAGTATTTCGAAACAATAGATAAGGGGTTCACACACTTTTGGGCAACAATGTAATTTCACAAAATATTGTACAACTTTTCTATTTTCAGTTTTGAGAACGTTCCATTTTCCCAATCATGACCAAATCGCAAAGTTGTGATCATACATTATTGAATTTCATTATCGAATCGCCAATTTTGTGTTTTGACAATTCCAAGAATCTTGGAGGCACCTAGGTACAAAAGGTAAAAACTTCACTCTGAGGTCCAAATTGAAATCCAATTGGATGTGATGCTACATTATGAAACCCTTATGCATATTCCAAGTCCAAATCTAAAAATTTACCAATAATTTGTGGGAAAAACTTACCAATAATCCTTCCCATTAGGACTTCCAAACTTCTGAGTAATTTAGAGTAAGATACTCTATGACATGTACTAGTGCCTTACTTAATTTCATCAAAAAACCCATTTCCACTTAAAAATTGATTTAACCCAAGAATGCCCAAAATCAAGTTAGTTTGATGCAACAAAGAAGGGGTAACTTAGTTTTGGGAAACTGTGTAATTTTACCAAAGTCATATACCAACCCTTTCCGTTCACCTACAATTCGGAACTCCAGACATACTGAATGTTTTATTTAAAATTTTTCAATCCAATTGCATAACTAAACCAACCAAAAAAATTTAAACCCTTATGTTGGCAATAAATCGATTTATGAAAAATATTGATAGTTAAACTGGCACCGGTATTTTATTAGAAAAAACTGGTGCTGATTGATGTAAGGAATATGAAAATTTTAAATTTTGATTAAAAAGTGGGTGGAAAATTCAAAATTTTGAGAATTCCTATATGTACCGGTATATATGCAGGTGCTGTCTTGAAAATGAGATTTCTCGCCCAAAACATATTGGGCTGAAAACATATTCAGCCCAGATACAAAATAAAAGGCACCGGCATGTTCTACCGGTGCTGAACACTTAGATAAGTTTTTATACCTCACCTCTCTATCTGAAATTTTGTTTTAAAAATTCATTTAAAACAGCTATGAGCAGCTGCTTTAATGGTACTAGGCAGCGTTATTTTTAAAAAATACTGGTTATTGTATCGGTGCTCTAAAGATAGAAAAATTTATAACCCATTTCTTTTTGTGTAGAAAAAAAATTAAAGCAGCCCCACACAACCTCTTGTAGTTAACATAGGCACCGGTGTGTCATTAAGCACCACCGGTAGAGTACAGGTATTGTGCACTTAGAATATTTGTGATCGTTCTAAAACATAGTAGAATTAAAATAGGCACCGGTATGTCGGGTTGAAGTACCATTGTTGGCTCTACTTATATAAAATGTGGCCGATCGTCTTCCTCAACATAAAGGTTATGGTATCTCTTCCAAAGGCTGTTTCTCCTCCTTTAATCCAATCTATACCCATGTTCTCCACCACCATAGCTCTTCATTCACCATCCATTTCTCCACTTTCTCAAATCCACCTTATATAACAACCCAAACCCCCTCCCCCCCTTTTGTATCTCGGAACCCCAAGTGATCGTAGCAGGTCAAAATTACAATCAACGCAATTACAAAGTTGTATTCTTCAAAGGTACTTCATCCATTTCAAGATTTTTTGTTGAGTAGAAATCCTAACTTCCTTTAGATTCAATGAAACGGGTATGAAATTTTATGTTTTTGATGAAATGTATCAATGAGGCTTATTTATTTATATTTTAGGGTTGTACCCATTACAATTACCGTGGCCAACATGTTGTTCATAATTTATGAGATGTAGCTCATTGTGTGATATGAAGTGTTTGTTTGAAAATACATCATATATTGTGATGTATCTCACCCTCCATTGATGTAATGGTTTCAATGTGGTTGTTGTTAGATAGGATTCAAATGTATTGATTACCCGATCTTGTTGCTGGTTATAAAATGTTGGTGTATTGTTTTTTGACAACTTTTTTTGGCTAGATGGTCATTAGAGTTGTACGAATTACGTTGTGGGTATCTACTTTGATATAAGTTTATCATAAATTTGCTAGAAAATTGTTGTAATCATTGTTGTATATCTAAAACTTTCTATTTATATTCATATTAAGATGCCTCCTAAATAATAATGAAAAGGCTGGAAAAAGGAAGAAGATTGGCCTCCACCTAAAATCCAAGGATGGAGGACCAAGAAGTTTTCTCTGAAGGCAAACACGAGGACGTTACACCGGTGGTACCCCTCAAGATTCAATTTGAGGGAGAGGGTGCAAAATGTGTCCCTCCTGAAGGGGTGGTGAAATGGAGAACGAGGAAGAAGAGAGGACAACAACCATTGCGATCTACAGAATGATGACCTTAGCAAGGCCAGTGGCCATCTGAGGAAAGAGTTCGACAAGTTAAAGATTGCCACATGGTCTAGGGAATGAGGACTGGCTATGAAAATGACCCGATCCCGGTGGCTTTTGAGGGAATTGATAGTGAGATGGTTTGTATTAAAAATTGGAGCGCTTGGACTGCTTATTGCAACTATGTATGTTGGAGGCGGGTGATTTGGTACATGGATACAGTGGTCGAACGTTCCGTTAGATGTGAAGGAGGATGTGTGGAGAGACATAAAGGTAAAACCCTATATTATAATACTAACATTTGAAATGCCTAAGTGTTTCTATTAACTTATATATTGTGTAATGACCCGTCACAGGTAAGTTTCAAGTTTGAAACTAAAATGACTGAAGAACAATGGAGGAAGTTGAGGAAGGATGTGATAAGCAAGGCTGCCGATGAACATCGTAATTGAAATCAAAAGTGGCAAAAGTATATACATTTCATGGCGATCGGCAAAATTCTAAAGTATAAGCCATGGGAAAAGTACAGGTGGATGGATGAGGATGAGTGAAAGCTGTTCGAGGAAAACAGAAAAACAGAAGAGTTCATGGTAAGTATAGTTCTTAAAGCATATCTGCACTATTATTTCAATATTTATCAAATAATTCATTGTGATAATAACTAATTACACATTTTTTGGTTTTCAGAAAAAAAGTATGAGGGTAAGTTCCCAGTCAAAGGAAAAGAAATACACCCACCACACCGGACCAATGGGCAACAGGGCTACAAGGGAAAAACTGATCGAGTAGCTAAAAGAGAAGGAGAGAAAGAAACTGAGGGATCGGGGCTACACAGAAAAAAATATCGAGCAGGACATCAGTTCCAAGAATTTTAAGCCAGACATATCGCTGGTCCACTTGGAGTCAGACAAGGGAAAAGATAAAAATTATGCAATTCCACAAGTCAAAACCATAGCTGAGAATATTGTAACCATTCAACTCATGTAAAGTTCCACATATATGTAAATATATTTTCATTACTAATTCAATAATATGCACCACAATTGAGGATAAATGAGGGAAAAAGAAGGGAACCCTAAAGTTAGCACTGGTTGAGGACATTCTAATTAGAGCCATTGGGAAGAAGGATCACCCGGGTCGCTATAGGGGTACCCAGACTCGACTGCCAGCAGCTATTGCTATCCAAGGTATATCAAGAAGCAAGTGTGACAGCATCTCCTTCTCCCAAAAGAAGGAGGCCAAGAAACCCCCCACTGATTCGCCAATTATGAAGGCGATGGTCGCTTACCTTGACCAGTTGGCCAAGGGAATGGCTGCAGCAAGTGGATTAAATATTTTGGAAGGTCTGGAGGACACAAAGAGCTTCATTTAGAAAGCCTTGGTTGGTGTATCCACAGGTTTTAGCTACTTGGACCGAGATCCCCCCAGCCACGGAGAAAAACATGAGGTTAATATACATTACAATTACTAATTTTATACTTTTACTTTTCTTTTTCTTTTAAACCCTAAAAACATTGAGACTAACTAAATAATCTCTCTTTCCATTAGGGTGGTGAGTTAGTCACCTTGTTCATCAAGAATCTCAAGGGAGAGATGGTAAGGGTAGCTAAAGTATGGCTTTAGAAATCTAGGCATCCCGATAAGGCACCTGGTGTAGTGAGCAATCTACCAATCCAAAGTTAGATTTCCGTCTGCTAACCACCATTTTAATCACGTTGGTGAGGCTTTGGGGAGTGTCGTAAACTGGCAATGTCTTTGGTCAGACGAGTGATGATCCCCAGCCCGAGGATTTTGAAGGCTATTTGGCCCGAAACGATGAATTTTATTTCCTCTATGTCAAAAAGGATGAGGTAATAAGTAAGATACACATGTTACAATTTAATTATAGGTTAAGATCTGTTTAAGTCTAGTTCATTTCTTGCCAGACGGTGACTCTAAAACAATCTAGATCAAGCAACTCCAACCTTCCATCGAAGCAAAAAAAATTGCATGAAAGGCCACTGAAATAGGTACTTCTCAAGACATCCATCTTGTCCCATGTTTGATTATTTTTTTAGTTAGCCTAAAACTCGTTCGATTCCTTGATTTTAGATTAATAACAAGTGCCCGTTCAAGGCATATCCCTATATGAGGAACTACATCAAGTACTGCAACGAGCTTATGAAGAGCATGTGAGAGTCGGGAAAGATTTTGTTGTTGCCACAGTTCCGACCTTCAATTTTTGGCAAGAAACATCAAAGTGGATAGATGATCGATGAGATGGTGGAGTTCGGAAATAAACTTGTCAACTTTAGAGCGATGGCCTGGCTAGTGAACTCATGGATAGATGTGTGGATGGGGTATGGTTAAATTTTTCAGATAAATTGCATTAAATTTATTTAAATTTGTTTAATAAATTAACAAATGTTATTCTTCAAGGAACCTCTGGGACCAATTCCTTAACATCAACATTGGCCGCATACAGTTTGTTTTGTGCTGCACGAAAGGGTTTTCCAAGAATTCAAAGCTACAAAAGTCTTGTGCTAAAGCCATTCTAGATACCCTGCTTGTGGCTGACGAGATTTATGTGGTGCCATATATTAAAATGTAAGTGACAGTTTGAAATTTTCTCAATTTTGGAAAATTGTTCTCCGTTTACAAATTCATTCATGTGCTACTTTTTTTCAACACGATGGGGTATGGTTAAATTTTTCAGATAAACTGCATTAAATTTATCTAAAGTTGTTTACTAAATTAACAAATGCTATTCTTCAAGGAACCTCTGGGACCAGTTCCTTGACATCAACATTGGCCGCATACAGTTTGTTTTGTGCTGCACGAGAGGGTTTTCCAAGAATTCAAAGCTACAAAAGTCTTGTGCTAAAGCCATTCTAGATACCATGCTTGTGGCTGACGAGATTTATGTGGTGCCATATATTAAAATGTAAGTGACTCTTTGAAATTTTCTCAATTTTGAAAAATTGTTCTCCGCTTACAAATTCATTCATGTGCTGCTTTTTTTCAACACGGTGATTACTGGTACTTAGTACTCATCTGTCCTGGTGCGGGGGAAGTTTTTACCCTTGACTTGCTGACTGGAGGAATCAAACCCCATAATACTCATGTATACCAACTAATTTCTAGGTACTTAATTATTTTCATCTTAAACAAGTGTGAATTACGTAAGCCTTAATAGTTCAACCTTCCCAAGATAGCATGCCAGTATCAAAGGGAGAAGAGTAAGACAAAACCATCTTCGAATTACACCTGGATAGTCACGAATATTGATGTAAATCATTCAATACAAGAATCTCTTCATTTCCAAAATTATTAAATACATTTACATTTATCTCAATTTTTTCATTTGCAGTACCAACGTCAGTGGTTGGGAATGCGGGTACTACGTCCTCCTTTTCATGGAAGAACTTGTGCTCAAAACTACATCTACAAATATTCAAGGGTCAGTCGGCAAATTACAAATTAAACATTTGTTCTTCTTACTTAATAAATACTTTCATGTAATTAATGATCGAGATGTTTTGTACACAACAGATATTTCCCCCGAGAAAAGAAGCATACAGTGGTAAGGAGATAGCAGCTGTAGCCGACAGATGGTTCCAAACTCGGGTGGACTTATATTTGAAAGAATGCAAGACTTCTATGGAACTCTTGCTGTAAAATGGAGGATAATAAATTGATTTCATACAAATTTAGTTGTTTTATAAATTTGCTTGTTCATGAATTTTTTTAGACTTTTTTAGTTTTTACATTAATCATTTCTTGTTGCTCAGAATTAATTGTGTTTCCATTCAGACTATATTTGATTCTGTGTAATTAGATTTGGAGTAATTTAGTTGTTCTGAGTTTCTTCTATGATATTTCCCTGGGTTTCGATCCATGATGGGCCAGAAAAAATTAAAATAGGGCATTGCAAATGCAAAACAAAACCAACACCGTTTAGTGAATTTAAGAACCGTTACTGGAAAAATGAGCACCACTATGAACATTTTACCATGCTCAATATATAGCGGTGCAAAAAATTAAGATCCTTCTGAGCACAAGCACTGGCAATTATGTTTTATGCCGGTGCTTAATTTAAATCGTTGCTCAAAATATAATACCACTTGATATCATTTTTACAATCAACAGCGGCAACGATCACTACCCGTGCTGATCATTATCAACTGTGGTATTCTTCAATTAGCACTAGAACTGTGATAGGTTATTTAAGCAACGACGGAATTTTACAAGTGCTGATTATAGGAGACAGGCATACTACAATAAATTCAGCACATGTATTAACAATCAGTGCCAGGTAACACATACCAACACCGGTTTTGGGTACTGGTACCTTTATAACTACGTTTCGACACCCCTATATTTAACCACCGGTTATTCATGGGGCTAAATAACCAGTACCTATGTACCAAATTACTAGTGTCATAGCCCATGGTTCCTATAGTATGTTACAAAAGTGATCACTGGGTCCACTAGTGGAAATAGCTTGATTTAAGGCAGCAATCAAAGTCACTTTTTAAGGAACCGCCTTTGATTGAGATCCGGTTGAGGTTCTGACTCGAAACTGTATTTGGGTATGATTAAAGGCGGTTCCAAATTGATCAAAGAGAGTTTTTGAAAAACCGCCTTTAATGGACATCAATTACAGATGGTTCCATTGTGGAACCGCTGTAATGGGCTGACTTTGATGAATTTTTGGCCTACTATATAAGTGAATATTAGGGTTTTCATCCACTATCAATGTTAGGCCTTAGCATTTTTTCCCGCTATTGTCCTTAGGCATTTTTCCAATCTCCTATCGTTTCTTCATCACCCGCTCTCGTTCTTCATCTCCAGCACCACTCCGCACCACCCCTGTGCCACACCGAGCCTCCCTGCACCACCCTGTGCCACCTTACAATCACCCGCACTGTACTGTGTCCAGCGCCACCACGGCATACTGCGCTGTTGTTCGCTTCAGTGCCATCGTGCATCTCAAGCACCATTGCGGCCTTCTATTGGTGTCCGCTCGATATTTCCTTCCAACGGCATCCGTTCGATCTCTCCTTCTGCCGGTTGTCCACCGGTGCATCTCCATTCTCCTTCTCCGACTCAGCAGCGGTAGATTTTCTTCTTCTCAATATAGATCTGTAAATTTTAACACTGTTAATAACATTTAATTTTGTTAAGTTTTTGGGTTTCAATTATTTAGTTTATCTGTGTGTATTACTGAAGATATTGATATTGTTGTGGCTCAAATCTGTTTGTTGTGTTTCTTGGTTCGATCGGGAATAGGTTTCCGGTAGTTTTTTATGTCCCAGGATTTAACTTCTGAACTCAGAACTGTTTTCATGTCCGATTGAAGGCGGTTTTGGAACCTCCTTTGATCGTTAAGTTTTCAGGTCTGATTGAATGGAACCTCCTTTGATCGTTAAGTTTTCAAGTCTGATTGAAGGCGATTTTGGAACCTCCTTTGATCGTTAACAGTCAAAGGTAGGACTAGAGAAGTCACTTTAAAATTGACTTCTCTGATTCGATGGAACCGCCTTTAATGAGTGTTTTCCACTAGTGTTTGTGGCTGGATTCGCCCGGTGAAGCTGGCGAAAGAGGGGCTCACAGCAAAGCATCCAGTGATATTCGTGCCCATTATCATTATTGGAGGATTGGAGTAATGGGAAGGGCGTCAGTGTGCTGAAGGGCTCGTTCTGGAGAAGCAGGAAGAGACTCGGGAGTGATACATTTGGTGATGCATGTAAAAGGTACCTATTTATACGTGATACGATTTTGGTTGTTTGATTGTTTTCTTGATCTTGCCAAGAAAGTTTAATCCAAGTATGATTTTACATTATGATTGTTTTTTGCCAGTTTTTTTAAAAATATTTTAGAGGATAGTGAGTGTTACTATTGGATTATTATAGCTTATTGATTGTGTTATTAGGATTTTAGCTATGTTATCCGACTTAGATTTAGTGTCGAATTCAAGTAGGGATCGGAGACGGCGACACTTAAATTTTCCAATTTGATCGATATGGCGATTCGGTCAAATGAGTGACTTGAATTTTTTTACACGTCTATCATATAAAGCGTCGTAAAAATATATTTCTACACGCCTATATTTTATTATTTTATAAGCAATAAAGAGTGTTCTAGTGTTATACAACTTTCCTATTATATATAACTCAGTATTATATATACTATAACCATATTTAGGTTCACTAGCTACCATTAGCTCACTTTCTATACTGGTCTGATTCTTTACCATTGATTATCTTATATATTTGTTATTTTTAGAAGATGAAAAAAAAGGTTCATTCCGAAAATATCCCAAAAGGCTAAAGGGTTCTTGAAGTGACCATATGCAAGTAAAAAAGGATAATAATGCAACCTTTGTGCTCTAAAAGAGGATTTCCATCATTACAATAACACTTCAGTCAGTTCAACCTAAAAAATCATATCTGTCCTAAATTCAAGTTACAAATGTAAGAGAACCAATGTTAGAAAACAGGAGGGAGTATATAAAATTGTGCCCGTATTCTATATAACATGGTAGAACATTGTGTTCTTATTTGTGTGTGTGTGTATGTGTATGTTTGTGTGTATTATTGTTTTCTTATTCTTACATCTAAGATTTTGTGGTATTATTACATATAAATTTTTTTAAAAAAATTTCTCTTATTATATACTCCTTCTATCCCATAATAAACTTCTTAATTCTACTCTTTCTAATGTTGGTAAGAAAAATTCACCTAAAACACCCTTATGATTAGTGCCACATCAGCTGAACCCCAACATGATTCACTTGAAATTTTTAATTTAAACCAAACTCATGTGATAAAAAGGTGCCACGCTAGCTTGCATAAAATATTGAGCTAAAAGCAATTAGGAAGTTTAAAAGGGACGGAGATAGTATGTGTGTGTATATATATATATGTATATGTATACATAGATCGAGTCCATCTCCTGCGAGATCGTCTTACCGTAAGATCAAGGACTAATTATAATTTAAGTCAAAAGGCAAAACACTTTTGGGGATCATATTATAAATACTTTATGCTCGATGTCAGAAAGAAAATGTGCGAAAAAATGGAGGAGCATCCTGACTAAAAAAGGAACACAAACCCACATTTGAAGGAGGAACAAGACGAAAAACACGCTTCCAAACTTCATCAGAGTTTGAAAAGATAAAAAAAAATCTTCAATTCATCACTCAAAACCTTCAAAGATCTAATGCTCAACATCTGCATTCAGCATCAACAAAAAATGCGATGAACAATGTCGATCAACAAACAATCAAATTCGTGATTCAACACCATATAATTGAATCAGTTTTTTAAATATTCAATCAGTTTTGTTGACTTTTATAAATTTTGCAGATCTGTAAATCAAATGAAGTGCAAAGAACAGGAAAGCAAAACCGAAGGATCATCTACAAACATTTTGACATTGAACAATAAATTGATGTGTTGAATGGTACAAAATATGAAATCGAACATAATTTTGTAAAAGGTCAGTTTTCACTGTTGAAACTTCCATATAAGAATGATATTAGCTTCTTTTTTTAGTTCAAAGTCCATAATGAAAACTACTAACACAAAGCAATACAGACGAGTGATCTTTCAGTTCGTATTGCTTGCGAATGTTTTGATGTTTAAAAGAAAAGAGTTTATGCTCTGTATTAGTATGTATTTAATGTCCTCTGTTGTCGTTCTGTAACAAAATGTGACCTGTATAAATTGTTATGAGATGTTGCTAATATAGTGGTTAATGCTTTCATAAAAAATTTGATGCTTGTATATCTGATGTCAACTGCTACTAAATGTGACATGAATGGACTGGTGGGTGATTTTATAAACAAACTGAATGATTTTTGAATGTAAATTTCTCTAATATCATAGTAGGTATACATGTCCATTGGTGTTGAATGTAACTTATAATGTGATGTTCATAAAAGATAGATTTATGTTAAGAGCACACTGAAAGCTGATGTATTCTACTAGCAGATCCGCCAAATGATTTTCCTAATTTTTTGGAGATAGATGCAAGAGAGTATTTATAGGGAGTAAGAGCAAGAACTTGGGAAGAGTTTGAAAATTTTTATTGATCACAATCAATTGCACTTAGATTTTGTGCAAGGAAATCAACAACAAGATAGTCAAACTAAATTGTTATTATGGAAAAATATTTCACATGCTCATGTGAAAGGAAGCCAGTTTCAAAAACTAAAACTACACCAACTCTACAACTAGAGAGAAAGAGAAAAATAAAGTCAAAGGAGTTTCCAGTGATCAAGCTTGTTGATGAAAAATTATATGAAATCAAGCACCACTTCATTGAGAATAACCATGAGTGTACAAGATCTGAATGGCACTACATGTAGCGTAGTGAAAGGAGAATTGAAAATGAGAAATCAAGAGCAATTGAACCTATAGAAAAGGCTAGTCTCAAACAAGCAATAAGTTACAAGTATTTAGCATGTGCTGCACAAGGAGAAGAAAATGTAGGGAACACAATGAGAGATCATAAATTGTGTGAACATGTATAGAATGGATACTATAGAAGGGGGGAAGCTCAGAATGTCATAGATGAGTTTTATCAGATTGCTGCTACCGAGGAAGACTACTTTTTCAGAGTCAAACTGGACGATGAAGGAAACTATCTGCAATCTTTTAGAGTGACTCAATGATGTAGAGTGACTTAATGATGAAAGAAGATTACATGGGTGTTGTGATTTTTTACACTACTTACCATACAAACAAGTATAATATCATTTATGCTCTGATTGTCGGGATAAGCAATGATTGGAACAATGCAATGTTTTGTTGTGCTTGTATTGGAGATGAAAATATTGAAGCTTTCGTATGGCTATTGGAGGTATTCAAAAATCAGTGGGGGAAAACAACCAGTGACTATTCACTGACCAGGATTTGGCTATGTCAAAGGCAATTAAAGAGGTATTTCTATATTAAGTTTGATGTTTCAAGTTATATGTTTGACCTGTTATATATTAGTGTTGATGTTTTAAGTCTTCTGTTGGTTGATATTTTGGGACCCGTGTCTAAATTGGTATGCTATTCAAGTGATATTTCATTAAAAAGGTCTAACCTGTTAGGTTTTTTAGTTGATGTTCCCAATATATATATTTGTTGCTTACCATTATCTTGCTGGTGACGTCATTCATATGATGTTCTAAATCATCAGCACAAGCTGCTTTATGACATTCGAGAACCCATCATGGACATATGTACAATTTCTCTAGGTTTATAAACAGCATCATGATCACCCTGCATTTGGATAGATGTTACATTAGCAGTATATGATCTTTATAATAAACCGGTTGATGATGCAAGTACTAAAATTGTTGTTTATAGGTATTCAAACACACAAAACACAGACTCTGTTTGTGGCACTTGAAAGAACACCATTAGTAACTAAGGTAAAGTAAAGAGTGATGAAGAATTTGGAATGACATTCGACGACTGTTTGGAAGGCTATGCAAATGAAGAAGAATTTGAAAGATTCTAAAATTCCATGATAGAAACCTACAAGTTTCAGTACAAAGATTGTTTCAAATGCTTGTACGAACTCCAAGATAAACGGTGTGCGACATTAAGCAAGGATTTGTTCTCAGTTGGAACTTTGTCATCACAACGTAATGAAATTACAAACAAACCAATCAACTTCAATGCTTCAAAAACAGCCAACTTGACATAATTTTTCGCAATCTTTGGAAAAACAGTAAAAATTTAGAGAAGCGCGAAGACAAGCAGAGAATATAGCGGACCAATAGGAAAACCAAGAGCAACAGTGGAAGGGCACAAATTGCTGAAGTAAGCCGGGGAGATATACTCTTTTAAACTATTCAAAGACTTCAAAACAGAATGGTAACTGGAGATGGCAAGTAAAGTGGAAAAATATTCAACATTGGCTATGAAAATGTCTACAAAGGCAGCCCAGAAAACAAGAAAACAAATATCGAAAAAGTTTATTACAGAATGAGTGATGGTAGAGTGGAGATAAAGTATTCTTGAAGATACTTTGAAGATTATATCCTCAATAGACGGACAAAGATAACAAAGAGGGAAATAAGTGAATAAAATACTTAGAGGTGTATCAACACAAAATGACGAGCACAACAGTGAGATGAAAGGTAAGATGCCAAGGCGTCTTGCAATGCTAAAAAACACTACAATTTAGTGTTGAAATAAGAAGATGACAGAGAAGCTCGTAGAACACTTGAAGATGGTTTGAACAGGGATTCAACTACAATATGCTAGCTACTTTTTTTCAAAGATCAAGATAAAACAGAACAATCAACGACAAGCAGTGTCAAGAATTCACCAACGAAAAGTACTCCTGAAGTCCTAGATCCAAAAAAAAGAGAAAAAAAAACAAAGGGAAGAAGTAAGAGGTTGAAAATGAAACTTAAAAGGAAGAAGCAAAAAAAGAAAGAGTTGTCCAAGACTCCACATGCCCATATTATCTAGATTAGATAGGACCAAAGTTGATGAAGGATAGGTTCTGGACTTGCAGAACAAAGATGATGTTTCACAACTGTTATGTGATGTTTCACTACTTTCATTTGATGTTACATTTTTAAGAACTGAGGATTTTGAAATAAATATTATTTCTCAACTTAGTGTAATATAGAAGGTGTATTAAGGAAATCATTTTAAAGTTAACTATTTTCTATGATTTTCTTATTTAAGTACTGGAAATTATTATGCTGGAATATGACGTTTTAATTAAAAATTGTGACCATTTACAAATCTGTAATGATCATTTAACTGGAATTTTACATTCAATATACTTAAGTTACAACCATAAAATGATATATTTTACTAATACACTAAACAACTTCTAAAAATGTGATGTTTTAATTTTAAAACGTTATGTTTCATGTAAGCATTGATGAAAAAAACTCTGCTAATATAATAATAAGAGTTAAAACATGAAAAATAGACATTATTATCAATAATATAAAACATCAAAATTTGTTGTTAATTATTAGTGCATTACTTAAAAATGTCAACTTCCAACCAGAATTCAAATCTCAAATGTCAACTTCCAACCAGAATTCAAAAACCACCTAAAAACCCCTTATCCAAAAGCAACAACACTCGCTAAAACATCCAAAACCAAAACATCAACAAAACATCAACTGACAGTACTTAAAACATCATTCAGAATTACAAGTTCATCACATTAGGAAAAAAACTCTTAATTCTTCTTTGATCCCTTTGATGACTTTCCTACTTGTCCCCCCTTCTTCTAAATAGGATTATCCTTCTCAAATACAGGATCAGAATGATCTTCAATTGCTATGTCATCCAAACTATCAAGGCCAAGGTTAAAAGAAGGTTCAAGTCATGTCTTTAATGCTGGAAGTTCAAGAGAGTACTTCATTGATTTTTTGTAAAAAAAATTTATGATTTTATCAATCTGTTCAAACAAACCAGGGGCAGAAAAGTAGTCCTATGAACACACGGGAATTGGAGAAACTACTTCTTTGGCAAAAACTGGATTTTTTTCACCTAGCTTCATCATCTCAGCAGCATATAATCTTGTAACAATTTCAATATTCCTAGTGAACCTCATGGAACGCTCAACAACATCCTAAAAGAAAACACGAAAAATTATTACTTATAATAGACAAATTGAAACATCATACAAAAAGAAACACATATAATATAAATAAAATACATACAGAAGGTGCTTCAGCAAGAATCTTAGCATCAGAAGGTAAATCGTCATAAATCTCCAAGACTACATAATGAGAGGTACTCCTGGAAGTGCCAGAACCTGTTCCTAATCCTACACTCTTTAGTTTTCCCATGGTGATCAAAGGAAAACCATTTCCGCTCATCAAGCAAGCATCAAAACCGGCAGTGCCAACGGACTTACATTTAACCTTCACCTTCTTATCATCAAGATGTTGAGGGAAATCTATACAGATAGCATATCAAAGGGACAACTAAGAATCCATTTACAACATTATACGGACCATTGTTATACCTCTCTACAGCATCACAAAAAAATTCAACAAAAAGCCACACTAATCCTGGTTTCTGATCTCACTCACATTCTCCACCACCCTCAACAGCTTGAAATCAACAATACACCTAAATGTAGGACTAAGGAAATTGCACAGAACATACATGAAAAACACTTCTTAAAATAGGTTAACAAAGACATTTTACCCAACAGCCTATCACATGGAATATTGTTATTATTATCAGTCCCTAATTCCATCATCCATTTTCCCCTCAACTCCATTTCCCTATTCTACCCCTGCCTAGAATTTCTAACTTCTAAAAACTCATTGTCACTTATAGGCAAGCACAAAGCATCATAAAAATCATCCTTAGTTATGTAAAACTTATCACAAACCTATGTTGCAAGCAAATAATTGGATTAAAGTTTGAGACAAGAAATTGAATAACATTTTTTGGCAAAATACCAAAAGTAATCTTCAGTAAACCATCAAAACCTATCTCAGTTACTGACCTGATCTGTTAAGCGGTCAATGACTTCTCAAGCTTAACAGTTTTACCTGGGCTACACTCTATAGAGTAGCCCATCTTGGAGCTGTAAAAAAAAGAATAAACAACAATAAAAACATCGAAAACATATTTCAAACCAGTAACAATGTTCACAAAAATACCATGAGCCATCATTGATGCCCTTAGGAACTTTTCACTTCACAAGTATTCTAACCTCTTGTGCACCTTTACCTTTTCCACCAGAAGCTATTTTACTGGCAACAACAACTTACACGTCTTCATCATCAGAATTTGATTAACCATCAGAATCTTCAGCAACTTTCTCAAATTCTTCATCAGAATCTGATGAACCATCAAACTGTTCTCCATAATCCCAAGACTCTTCTTTGCATTATCGTTTAGACCTATCTGATACATCATCTTCCTTCTCCTCACTCTCTAATATATATTTTTTTCATCCTCATCAGCCTTCTCCACACTCTCTGATTTGCTATCCACATCATCAGGTTGTTCTGACCCCTCATCAACTACTTCAGAATCTTTCTCCTTGTCAGATTCTTCAACTTTATCAGAATCCTCTCCAGCTTTACCAGCCTCTCCACCTTCCTCAGCAACATATGCCTTTTCACCTTCACTATCTAAGTTGTGTTCAGATTCTGAGTTGTCTTCATTTTCAGACCCCCTCATCACTTGTATCCTTTCTTTCATCCTCCGTAAAAGTCTGATCACTATCACCAGTATTTTTAATAAGAGAGGCAACTGTTTGGGATTGAGAGGGGGAAATGTTGAAGAGCTCTTCCGCAAAACCAAAATAATAAATCAATAGTTACAAAAGGTGAACATGAAGAGCTCAAATAATTGGTAATTGAAAAGAAGAGGGTTTAAAAAATTATACCAGATAGAAGATCAGCAACCCTAACATCAGTCAAAATAGCTTTAAAACGAAGCTTCTTGGAAATTGGAGAAACATTTTCATATTGGGTGACAGAAGTAAAACTTACAACTATATTAAAGTAAACAATAAAATAATAATTTTACAAAACAATTAATACAGATGAAAAACACATCAAATCAAAGATACAATAATTCAAAGAGGAAAAATATTACCAGATGCATTTGAAGATTTTTCAATTTGAACAGAAACTGGTCTAGAACCCCTAGCTACATTAAAAGAAAAACATCATAGCATATAACTAAACAAGGAAATAAAAAGTACTTTTGCTTAAACAAACACTAGCAAACGAGTGAGAGTACTTGAAGAAAACAAAAAAAAAGCTCAGCACAAAAACTACAAAAGCACAAAATAAATTTTTTTTTACAAAAAAACTACTCAACTAACTAATTAAGCTAGCTATCAATCAAACATGCCCTCATATCCTCAGAAACGGAACCAAAATTTGAAGTGACCTCTGCCGGTACTGTTAGAAACTCGAAAAGATCGCAAGCAAAGATAAACAATTAAATGATGCTCATGTTCTTACTCCTATCTACTACAAGGTAGATAGTGGCAAGTCCAGGTGTTGTCCACATAGATAAAGGGATTTAAAGGATAGCGTCACTAAATCCACCCTCGGGCATCACTCGAAGTGTGTGTTAGGAATAGCATACATAGGTGGGTTGTGTTGAGTTTAGACTAATAACTACGAGCATATAATAACACAACTAGATTGAGATTAACTAGC